>JASDQU010501844.1:0-29620 GCA_032191745.1 Picea mariana
CAGGCCGGTAGTGATGGAGGCTGGTACTGCTGACAGGACAAAGCTGGCTGAGAAGAAGAAGATGGGTCCTCCAGGACCATGCTCAGGTCACTCCTGCTCTCGGTACTCCATGTCTAGGACCATGTGGGCCTCGAGACATGATCTCCTAGTTATCCCTAGATATCGAGGATAACAGAGCCCATGGAGGGCGAAGTTTTTGATGTGCAGGACCATACCCGGCGGACAGGTACCAGTGGATCGGTACACATGGGGATATGATTATCTCAGACCTCCATGGGGCTAAAGAGCCCATTAGATGGTTGCTGGGATGGCAGAGATAGGACAACGTTGTGATGATCTTTGCACAGGAAGAAAGAAGGACGTTCCACCCAGGACACTTTGGCAAAGCCCGGCCTAGGGGGAATCACCCACTGCAGATGGAACATTTACCTTTGATGGACAGGATGTCACCTAGGAGAGTTGGACACTATCTTGAGCATATGTCAGTGTGCTGAGGCTATTGGAATGTGTGGCAGCTTGGAGGATGCCCTAGAAGGGCCAACGTCTCACTTCTGGATGCTGGATTTGCCCAAAAAGGGCCAATGTCTCCCTCAAAAGGGCTTGACGTCCCACTTTTTGCTCATATTGTGACATTTTTCTAGCAATTAATGTTAAAACAGTGTAAATTTTGTAGTCAGCCTTGTTGTATGTTTTAATGACCTTTTTGTTTAATTGAAAGGTCATGGATTGGTATAAATTGAGGATGTTTTTCCTCATTTTGAATGGAACACAACTCACTCTCTTGTGAGAGACTATCTTTTAGCCTTTTGCTTGGTATTTTTGGTGTTGGAAGTGAGGCGCAACTCTTCTTGGAGGATTTCTCTTGGCATTTATGGTGTTTCTCTCATGGAATGTTTACAACTAGGGTTTGATTATGCATTCCTCATGATATGTAAGTGAATTTTTCATGCAAAACTTCTTAAGTGAATGGTTGTAGGCTTAATTTCTTACATTTTGCTATTATATTATTGAATCTTGAAACCCTAGGTAGCAAGCACACTAGTAGGTCATTGCTATATGTCCCCATGTTTGAGAAATAATTTTGGCCATTGATAAAGGAAGATATATCCTAGTCGTTGCTACACTTCTCTCCCTTTTTCTGAGTTAGCATTAAAGTTATAGGTTGAAAAGAGGAGACGTCCTAGGCCTAGTTGAATCTACACCTAGGGTTTTAACCTTCTAGGGTTTGAAAAGCCTTGCTCTTGCAACACTTTTCTCCCTTAAATCTGTACTTTGAAGCTAGCTGTTTTGCCAAGTGTGTTTAGAGAAAGAGGAAGGAGCATGAGGCCTTACTTAAGCAACACCGAAGTGAGCCTCCTTCCCTTAGGGTTTTGATTCTAGGGCCCTGCCATTTCATCACCATAGAACCCTACTCTCCAGTCTCTGAATTTTAAATCCTCCTGAGATCTTTTTCCCTTGCTTTTGACTCCATTTTACCCTAAGGCACTAGTTAGACTTACAATGTTGATCTTTTGCTGTGTAAAATCATCTTTCAAACTTCAAATTTTGAAACCCTAACTAACGCTAACACTACTAAACTAGGCTGATGTCATACTTGATGCAACAACCTTTCTAACTAAAAATCAAGCAATTAATGATGACGTCAAGCATTTATTGAGCTATTGTTGATTGAAAATACTGTTGGCTTGGTCATTATTATAGACATTGATGAGTTGGTGATCTTGCATAGGCTATTTAGCAGAACATTGACCTCTTTTTGTCTATTATATTGCTTTTTAAATGAAATCAGATAGTCAAGAAGTACTAACCCTTTGAATTATAACCTGCAAATACACATATAGTGTTGTTATTGTCTTGTTCCAGGCAGGTGTTCTCAACAGGGACTTCACTTCTTTATTGGCTGATTAGCCGGAATATCTGATACTGGTGGTAACCTGCGAGGAGGGATAACCTTACTTCTTGACCTTATATTATTTGCCTCTTCAAACCCCAGGTTATCGGAGACATCTCCCCTAGGCTTACCTCCCTAAACAGAAAGAACCTCCCCATCGAGGTGACATTGAGTGGGGAAGGTTCCTGTTTCTCCAGTTTGACCCTTATCCTTTAGCCATTTGACCTAAACTACAAACTACGCGATAACAGTTCTTATTTGATGAAAGGCCAGAGTGCCTGTGAATTTGAAAGGCCATAGATCCTAGAAAATGTAATACTTTGAATATTTTTAATAATAAAATGCATCGCTAGTTGTAAGACAGATAAGGATAGAGATAGGGGGATATCATTCCATGAGAGAGGGGGCTAAAGGGGATAAGTATTTTCATTATATTTTATTCACCCATCTTGGAATTAGTTTGGAAAAGTGGTTATGTGATCTTCTTGGGGAATGTCATGCGATGCTTTATTGCATGTAATTATATGCACCCCTCTTTTGGGTTGTTGGGGGTTACTCACTCACTTTGGTTCACCTTTCATTGTTACTCATTCCTTATCCATTCTTGCTCACTCTAGTTCTAGGTTTTATGGAATGAAAAATGAATTTTTGGGGGAAAAGACCCATTTCTTATTGTATGTAAGTAATTTTTTATTGTTCCAAAAAGGAATGGATGTTGGTGTGCATGAGAATGATGGAAGTTGTGAAATAATTTTCCATATCTGTGAATCCTTGTAGTTTCCAGCATTGATATTCTTCCTGAACAGTAGCATTGGAGCCCTAGAAAAGAAGTGGAACAACCTGAGGGACTGCATGGTAGTGAAGGGGATTCATTTCTTTGTGTTGTGAGGGTTGAGGGGGGAAAGAGAGTTGGTAAACTAGGATTTTCTTGTGGGTGAAAAAATTGTGAGAGCTTGTAAGCTAATTGTTGCGTGTTTTAGAGGTTTCCTAGGACTTATCCTTTTGGATTCATAGCCCTGGCTCGAGGGCGAACTGTTTTTTATAACTATAGCAACATAGTATATGGTTGGGTGGAACGTCCAATGTCTACAACTAGTTGTCGAATGGATATTTAAAGATAAGTGTTCTCTCTATTTTCTTTGTATTTTATATTCCACCATGTAAAAATTATCTTTGATATGTATTCATATCATGCATGCTTGTTTTTATTGTTGTGAATTGCATATTAAAAATTTCCTTTATAGTTTAGCATGTTCTTGAATAGTTCATGTGTTGGTATCATACTTCTTATTTTTAATAATTGGTATCATAATTCAAAATCCATCAAGAATTTTGAGGTGCCCAGTGGGATGGGTACATCAGAGATTGGTATCAACATTAATAACAATAGTACAACAATAGTAAATCAACCCCTTATATTCTTCACTTAGATGTCAAATAACTCGATAATTGTCCTTTTACTTATGTCAAATCAGATAGCCATGCATGAATGTATATAACAGTGCATAAAGAACAAATATAGTTGAGAAATTAAATATGGAAATTGCATAAGTTTTGGAAAATTGGAAACTTCATTAATATGCTCAAGATGAAGTACATGTACATACCATATCCTTCTCTCAAGGATAGTACAAATTCTCCCAACTCTCCAAACACTAGGTAGGTAAAAACAAAAAAAGTCTAGTAACCAAGAAGATCCAATGTGCAAGAATCACTCAACACATCCTCCAAGGAAAGTCATCCTCTCCTCCTCCTCTTCTTCACAATTACACCCTAGGGGTTTATCAAAAAATTGTAATGTCTTATATCCAAGGGATAAACCCTAACCCTAGACCTCCAATATGATTCAAGATACTTTAGGAATACCAAGAAACCCTAGCAATGAGAGAGAGAGAGAGAGAGAGAGAGAGAGAGAGAGAGAGAGAGAGAGCACATATGAAGACTCTAGACAAAGAGAGAGAGAGGCTAATGCACTAATGCACACTCTTCTCTAGGTCACACCCGATCAAAAGAATGAATAAAAGTGACTGAATAGAAATGTGTATATGAATGGAAAAAATTTCTCCTTCCTCTATTTAAATGAGAACTAAGGGGGGCCAATAGTACAATGTGGGTCTTATCCCTTACAAGAAACCTACAATGAGAACTTGTGGGCCAACACAAGTGAGACAATACACTCTAAAGTACATGTGTCATGCCCCAAGTTAATGTAGCTACATAAGACAATTCCACATCCCTCCATCACAAGCCTCCACACACTCCTTTGATCCTCCTAACCGATGTACTCCATCTATTCAATTTCACCTACAAGAATGTTATCAAATCCTTAGGTATTTTTATCCCCCCATTCCCAGGGATAACTAAGGAGATGATGTGTCTAGGCCCACAGGTTGATGACATGGAGTACCGAGAGGTAGATCAGCAAGAATAGCCCTTCACTCACCATGCATCACCATCTGATTTATGGCAACAACATCCACCACACCCATCTTGTCCCACAAAGGAAAACATGTCTTCCTTCATGAGGTAACAATACTATTCTTGTGGTAAGTGTCATTTTAATGATTGAAGCATTTGAACATGTTACAAAGGGTCCTCTCTTAATTTTGGAAACGTTTTCCTGGAAATCATTCCTTTTGCCTCATTCAATATTGGTGGCTAACATGTTTTCCTAGTAAGTGGGTTAGCCTTAGGAAAATGGTTACTACTAGGGGGTCTCCTTGAAGGGTCATCATACCATTCTTGCACATACTTATCACTTTCCATACTTCTTCCCTTTTGTTTCCTCATCTTTTGGGATTTCAGGCATATTGACCCAAAAAGGGCTTGTACCTTATTTCATGGGAAGAAGGGGTTGGTGGCCCAAAGGTAGATTGAAACTACTATAAATAATAATAAAATGATTCTAAAAAAGAAAGTGAACATAGCAAATAAGGACCACCAAAATCCGATCCAACTTGAGCTCTACTCATTCAGTGCTCGTCTCGGTCCCAAAAATAATGCTAAAGCTTGGAAACCCTTAAAGGGGGACCCTCAAATTTGAAAATTATAAATGAAAGAAGGGATTTGAAAGATGACAAAAAGGGGTTTGGAAAAGGGTGGAACACAAATATTGGGTAACTCAAGAGCAAGCACACTCTCTACAAAGGCACCCATAAATGAGACAATATGAGCCCTTATATGTCAAGAAACCCCATGCCAAAAATTCACACTCCCATCCACCTCATACTCGGTTACATGACTTATAGAGGGTCCTCTTGGGAAACACTCATTGACTTGGGGAATGATCTACCCAATAGGACACTGTGACAACCCTCCCATACTTAAATTTGTAGGCAAGTTGTATAAGGTCTTTGAGCATTTGTTTATTTTGAAAACAGGGGATTTTATGCACATGCTTGGGTGGTTATTTTATTAAATATGGATTACTTGACATGATATTTGTGACTTGTGTACCCTTGGAGGGTGTACTTGTTTGTCTTTGTAGGGCCTTTCCAGGTGAAATATTTTTCGTGGAGGCACAAGGTTGCTTAGACCTTCATAGGGACATGAAACCACATGTTAGATGATGTGCCCACTCTCATTGGACACTTAGGAGGATGAAAGTTTCCTTTGGAGGCACTTGGAAACCATGATATGATTACATGATATCCCCTTGTACCTTAATATTGGCCTTTGGAGGCCTAAAACATCACTTTCTATGCCCTAGACATTACATGGAGGTTAGGATTTTTGATGGGGTTCTCATGGTTGATGGTGATGTGACAAGGCAATGAACATGGACTTTAGAGGCCCAACAATCTTCATCAAAGGGCTCAACATCTCTCTTGGAGGCCTAACTTCACCCTTTAGGGCATGGTGTCGCCCCTAAAAGAGGAATTACTTTATGTATTTTGTAAATATAAGTTATGAAGGGAAAACAGAGGAGGTCAACCTCTATGGTTTTTTGTTGACATTTTAAAAAAGTGGACAAATTGGTTTTGAGTGACCTTGTATAAATAAAGGTCACCTTCATTTCATTTTATCATCATGTGCTTGAGAATTACATACTCTCTTGACTGAAATTTTCTCCCTACTTGGGAAAATCACTCCATCTCTTTCTTGGTGTATTGTGGATGTTTATTACTTGTCTATTGGAAGGAAGGCTATCTCTATCTCTCAATGCTCATTTTATTGGTGATGTGATGGAATGTTCTTGGTAAAGAAGGGTTTTTTGTGTAATCTCTTGAAATTGGTAAGGAAATTTCTACATAAGTGTGTTGTTTTTTCTTGTTTGAAGGTTAATTTTTCTACATATTTGGAGGAGTATAAGAGCATACACCCTCCATCATCATCCATCTTTGTTATTATTGAAAAGAGTTATTTTCCAAAGGTTGATACAAGGAATAAAAGGGCTTACACCCTTGTAGATTTACCTTGCTAGGTTTTGTTTTCTCTAGGGAGTAAAAGAGATTACACCCCTAGAGAAGTAAAAAAACCTAGATTATACACAAGAGACTCCATTAACCCAATTAATAAGGAACTCAACTACTTGCATTGGAGATTGTATATTCATGCATTGGTATACGTGAATTTTTGAGATATTGCAATTGTTAAAGTTGGATCTATTTCTACATGCTATAGGATTTGTTTTTCTCTAGGGGCATATTGATTGGCAAAGTGATTCTCTCTGTTGTTATAAATTAATGCTACAGACATTAGGGATGCTAAAAAAACATCTTTCTTCACTTATTTTTCACTTTTCTACTGCTAAAAGTCACTAGAAAAATGCCATAATTATTCTACTAATTGAATAGTATATTTTGGGTGGATTGTTTGTTGATTTTGGTGGGTAGAATATGTTGTTGTAAAAATATTTTGATACAGCCATAAGGCTGTTACAATACTTGTTTATAACTTTAATTAACAAACCCTTAAATGCTACCAAATATTGTTCTAACTATTGCAAATTTATCTAGTCTTTGCTAGTTTTATTTCCATCATCTTGCATTGGGCTTTGGTAGTCTTATTTGCAGCTAATATAACTTATTTACCACAGAAAATATATTTCCATATTGTAACACACCCGACCCCTAAATACTCCTTTAAGGGGTGAGGCGTCATGATTTTGCTTTCTCCTTAACTATCTCATCTCGAATCATCTCTCTGAAATGATTTATCCTCTTCCACTTACCCGTAGCTTTCTAATGACTCTTACCAGGCGCTAATACAACCTTTGGTTTATATCTTATGGCTTCCCAAAGTTCCTCGACGTTAAATAGCTGAGAATCGTCTGACGTCTATGGGGATTTCATCCCAAATTATGCCCTCTCTAGGGTCCTAGCCCGAGAAGAGAGATCTAGTCAAAAAACCTTCCAACATCTGGCATAATCCTCGTCTAACTCACTAGCTGGTGGAAGTTACAGTGTTTTGGAGTTCGTGGTCGATTTCACTCGTGAACCTCTCAAACTCCAAACTCATGGATTAGATGGCCGAGGGGAGTCCCATGGGATCCCTAGATCCATGGTCCAAGTCACTTTGCAACTTCGAGTTTCGGAAGACTAGGTCGCGCTAACACGCGACTCTCCTAATGCGCAAACTTAGAACTCGTAGATATGACGGTTGAGGTGGATCCTGAAGGATCCATAGATCCATGGTCCAAGTCACTTCTCGAATTTGGGTTTCAGAAGACTAGGTCGCGCTAACACGTGACTCTCCTTATGTGCAAACTCTGAACTTGTAGATCTGACAGTTGAGGTGGATCCTGAAGGATCCATAGATCCATGATCCAAGTCACTTCATGACTTCAGGTTTTGGAATACGAGGCCACGCTAACACGAGACTCTCCTGATGCATGAACTCTGAACTCTAGGGTTAACTCTTGTGCTCCTTCCCACAACCAATGGTCATGTCATCCTTGGTTCCCTCTAAACATAACTCGTTTGCCTGACTTCCAGACCAGGAAAAATCTTCCCTTCCACTATTTTTGCATGACCATTTTCCTAAGCTTTACCCTGGGTGGGTTATAAAATTGGGTCCATAAATTCACCCAACAAGGGGGTCTGAGAGAGAGATATCCTCTTCAGAAGGGTGGTTACAAGTCGACACAATGTCTCCTATCTAGACCATTTAACGTCTCATGCCTCAAAAAGCCTTCGAAGTTAAGTTGGGAATACAGTTTATCAGTGGAAAGTATGAATTCATAAGGAGATGGAAGCATACGCATATCATATCCATTTCACATAGAAAAAATTTACAAATGCATCTAAATATATTTGTATAACCAAGTAATTATTCATCATTCTAATTCAACAATTAAAGTAGGGAAAAGACTTATTAGAACCAGACAATGTGAAGTGACTAATAGAAGGGGTGACCATTTCCACCCAACCGTAGGCTCAGTCACTCCAAACAGATTTACCACTAGCCACCCCCGAGCTGGACCATAATGCTCTGCAACACAACCTTTTCTTCTCGATCAGCCATAGTAAGGATAGAGCTTACTCTCCTCTTCTCGTAGGATACTAGAAATGGTTTACATGATACCAATCAAGGAGGACTAGCCTCATTTATCAACTTCTATCAAAACCTTCTCTGTCATTTCCTTTATCCAAAATGCTTAGTTTTCAAATCTTCCTTGAGTCGCGGAGATTTAGTTCCCGTCTCTACGCTCTTCATAGGTGTGTTTTTCCTCTGCCCACCACACCTTCATTTCACGCCTCTTTTAGCAAGGTCACATCTGGCTCAAATTCCCAGTTTGTGGTCAGGTCTAGAATCCTTACGAATGATTTCTATGCCCCATACCCTCACTAACTCTTGAGGAGTTATTCCCATCCACCATCCTGACTATTATTCATTTCTGGGTTAAAGGATGGCTCGGGTCTTGAGAAATTAAATCTAGTATGGACTGGTTTGGTGAAGGTTAAGGCAACCATTCTAGATCCCCTTCACCCTCTTTTTGTGTAGCATCCGTGGTCTTTCCAATTACACCCCGCCAGTAGTCACTCAACACTTTTCCATTTTCTTAGTAATTAATTAGGTTCACATTCGTTTACCTTTCAAACAAAGGTCCATCGAATCAATATTCACACATTTAAAGTTTTCCATAGTCTCTTGGCCATTTATAGTTATATTTACAAGTTGGGGGAAACAGGGTGTTACAATTCCCTCCCCCTCAAAGGATAATCGCCCTCGATGTTCTATCTATTAACATATCCTGTATGTACAGAAGTGAACAAAAATGGGTATGCATGTCTCATGGAATCCTCCATTTCCCATGTGGCCTCATCTGGGCCAAAGTGTTTCCACCGCACCTTGACCTGTGCAATGGTTTGGTTCCTAAGTGGGGTTTCCTTCTTGTCTAGTATGCCTTAAGGTTCTGGTAGGAATTATCCCTCTGCTTCCACCTGGATCACAAACCACTCAATTATATGATTAGAATCATGTACATGTTTCTTCAACAATGAAACATGGAAAACATTATGTGTTTTTACTGTGGGAGGAAGTGCTAGCCTATAGGCTACAGGTCCCACTCTATCTAAAACTTCAAAGGGTCCAAAATACCGAGGTGCCAACTTGGCACAAGCTCCCATCCGCATGGAACTCTTCCTGGGCCTAACTCTGAGATAGACGTGGTCTCCCATCTTGAATTCTTTGGGGGTTCTTTTTCTGTCAACGTAACGTTTTTGTCTATTTTGAGCGATTTTCAGATTTTTCTTTATCCAAACCACTTGTTGTTCCATTTCCTTCAACATGTCAGGTTCAATTGTAGTTGTTTCCACAGGATTACTCCAGCTGACTGGAGTGTTGCACGGCCTACCATAGAGGACTTCGAAAGGGATCATCTTTAGTGATTCTTGGTAGCTGTTGTTCTAGGCAAATTCCACCAGGGGCAGGTAATCTTCCCACTTTTTAGGTTGATGCATTACATGCGTCCTTAGCATGTCTTCTAAGATTTGGTTCACTCTTTCTGTCTGTCCATCGGTTTGAGGATGATAGGCTATGCTAAACAAAAATTTGGTCTCCAGATCAACCATCAAGGATTTCCAAAAGTTTGAAGTAAATTTTGTGTCTCTGTTAGACATGATCTCCTTAGGCATGCCATGTAGTCTGAATATCTCCTTCATGAATATGTTGGCAATATCATTTGCCTTGCAAGTCGATTTGAGGAGAATAAAATGAGCGAAATTGCTCAATTTATCCACCACTACCATGATGGTGTCATTATGCCTGGCCGATGTTGGTAATCCGGTGATGAAATCCATGGAGATGGTCTCCCATTTCCTTTCCAGGATTGGTATAGGTTGTAATAATCCTGTTGGGTGCCGATGTTCTGCTTTAACCTGCTAGCATTCTAGACAGTTAGCTAAATACTCAGCTATGTCTTTCTTCAATACAGGCCAATAGAATTGTTTCTTGGTAGCCGTTACCATCTTTTGATAGCCCGGATGGTCGGTGTATGGTTTCTTGTGTAATTCGTCCATTATGAACCTCTTCAAGTCGTCACAACTTGGAATATATAGCCTGTTTTGGTAAGTCATCATACATCCATCTAGCATCTGGTAGCCTTCATACTTTATCCTTGTGGGTTCTTGCTCCAGGTACGAGGTCACAGTCTAGAAGAATGCGTCTGTTTCTTATGCATTTCTGACTCTTTCCTTGACATTCGTCTCACAGGTGCTCACCACTGTCAAATGAATTGTTTTCATACTTTTTCTAAGGGAATCGTCCACCTTATTTTCCTTTCCTTTGATATGTTTGATTTCCAAATCAAACTCGCTAAGGAGGGCCATCCACCTAGCTTGTCTAGAATTGATTTTTGGTTGGTCAAACAGGTGCCACAATCCACAATGTCCTGTCATAAGTACAAATTTCCTACCCAAGAGGTAATGCCTCCACATTTTCAAAGTGTGCACTATGGTAGACAACTCTAGATCATGGGTCACATAGTTTACTTCATGCTCATTCAATTTTCGAGATTCATAGCAAACTACGCTTCCTTCTTGCATAAGGACTCCTCCGAGTCCTTCCTTGCAGGCATCTATGCACACGAGGAATTCATTATCGGGATCGGTGATCTTCGGCACATGCACATGAGTTAGAAGGTGTTTTAGTGACTAAAACCTTTCTTCACATTCTGGTGTCCAAATGAATTTAACCCCCTTCCTCTGGAGGGCAGTGATTGGATAACCAATCTTGGAAAACCCTTTTATAAACCTCCTATAGTATCCTGCTAAACCCATAAAGGATATGATATCTGAAACATCCTTTGGGGTAGGCCATTCCATGATGGATATGATATTGTCAGGGTCTACTGCTACCCCTTCTTCAGATATGACATGTCCCAAGTAATGTATTTTCTTCTGGAAAAAGTCACACTTGCTAAATTTGGCGTAGATTTGATGCTCTCTTAGCACTTGAAGTACAAGTCTAAGATGTTCCCCATGTTCCTCTCTATTCTTGGAGTAGATTAATATATCGTCAATAAAAACCAATACAAATTTGTCTATGAATTTGCTGAGTACATTGTTCATCAAGCACATAAAGGTGGCAGGGGCATTGGTTAATCCAAATGGTACTACCACAAATTCGTAGTGACCATATCTCGTCCTAAAGGTGGTTTTGTGGATGTCTTCATCCTTGATTCAGACTTGATGGTATCCAAATCTCAATTCAATCTTTGAGAAAATGGAATCACCCCCCAATTGATCAAACAAGTCATCGATTGTGGGTAAGGGGTACTTGTTCCTTATGGTTACCTTATTAAGCTGTCTATAATCTATGCACAGTCGGAGTGTACCATATTTCTTCTTCACAAATGGGACTGGTGGTCCTCATGGAGACATGCTGGGCCGAATGTAGCCTTTTTCCATCATTTCCTTTAGCTGTAGTTTGAGCTCAACTATATCGAGTGTAATCATCCTATAGGGTGTCCTAGATAGTGGCACTGTTCCTGGTGAAAGTTCTATTGAGAAGTTAATGTCCCTTCTTGGAGGTAGACACAGTACCTCTTCTGGAAACACATCTCTACAGTCTCTTAGTATGGGGTGGTCTTCTACTCTTGGTCTGTCATTCTCAACAGATTCTGACACCTATATTGAATACACATGACATCCCTTTCTGAAATACTTTTTCATTTGAAGGGTTGATATTCGTCTCACCGAGACAGGTTTCTAGATCCCTTGGAGGGTCATCTCTCTCCCTTATTTATTTACACATTCTAAGGTTTTATGGTAACAATACATCTGAGTTTTATATGCATCTAGCCAATCCATACCAACCAACAGGTCATACGATCCTAGGGGAAGTATGTTAAGGGTATCTTGGGTGGGAAATCCATCCATCGTGAATTGGAAAACTGGTATGACCTTTGCTATTTTTCTTTTGGTACCAGTAGCTAATTGTACCAACCATGGCTTAGCATGTTTATGTGGCTGTAATTTACACTCATCAATGGTATGAGGGGCACATAACTCAAATTAGAACCAGGGTCAATTAAAATAGATACTAGATGGTTGGCGATCATACCTTCCATCTCCACCACTGAAGCTTGGTTGTCTTGTTTATTATCCATAGCTGCATAAATTCACGACATACTCCTGGCCACGTCATTGAAGGTGGTAGCTTCTTGGACATTGCAAATTCTCCTATCGTTCTATTGTCTATGCGGACAAACCCTCAGTAGATGTTCTTCTCCACAACCCCAACATTTCAAGGGTTCTTTCTTTGGGTTATCAGTCTTTCCTAGGTTTTATCCAAAAGGTTTATTCCCGCTCTAAGAGGAGAAATTTTGTTGGTGTATGATTCGGGTAGGAAATCTCATCCTTGAATCCTTCTTATAGTTTTTAAATATTGGGGATTTAAACCCCTTTTTCTGGAACCCCGAAAAATTCTTTTGCTTCCATCCCTCACGAGGTTTTGTCTGAGGCCCAAACTATTCATAACAATATCTCGCCTTTCGGATAGTGTCTTCTAGAGTCTTTGGATGGTAAAACTCAATTATGTTCTGTTAGGTCTTAGGTAACCCACTGATGAATTGTTTCACCTTTTTCTTTTCTACTTTTATGTAGGGTACATACCTCAACAACTTAAGGAATATGATAACATATTCCTCTATGGTGATTTTTCCCAGCTTGAGTTCATAGAACTCTTTAGTCTTCTCATCGAAATATTTTTTCGACGGATACTTCTTCCTGAAGTATTTATCAAACTGTTCCCAAGATAGGTCCTCTTCATGAATCCCTTTCACATTATTAAGTTCTTCCCACCAAATGGAAGCATGTCCATTCAGGTTGAAAGTGGCTACTCGAGCCTTCAAGTTTTCAGATAAATCATGGACTCTGAAATACTTCTTTAGTCCAAGCAGCTCACTGTCGAAAGAGGGTGGTTTGGCCTTCCTGAATTCTTCGAGATTATGACTTTTGGAATGCTTTCGTTTCTTCCATTTTCTTTGAGGATGTGAACTAGTTCTACTACTAGAAGATCCTTTTGATTCACCAGTTTCCTTTCCAGAGGATTCATCTGGCACTTGTCCCCTGTCTCTAGGTTGGACCTTTCTCAAGGTACTCCTCCCAGTGTGGCCACTTAAAGGACCATGTTTCCTTATCTCATGTGGACTTCAACTACTCTTTGTCTATCATCAATCCACATGACTGGTGTCAGGTCCCTGTTGCAGTTGTCTTTGTATGTCAGATAAACTCTGCAACAAGACTGCATTAATTTATGTTTGCTTCTCTTGCTCTTTTATCAATCTTGCATTATCGGCCTTGCAGCTTTGTAATTCAGCCATGAGACTCCTCACAGTCTCAGCCATATCCGGAGGGGTCTCTACTACCCTCCTCTCGTCATAATATTCATCTCTATTGTGGGAGCCATCCCCCACTTCATGGCACGTCATCATTCTATACGATTGCAGTTTCTTACGGTTGATCGATCGCTTGAGTGCAGACAAAACACTTGTTGTTAGCTAACATTATATTAGTTCATAACCAACACATAATTCATATTTCTTAAATACATACGCACAGTATTAAGTTGTCATTCTTTTCTATAATAAGGGCTTAACCAGACTTTTTAGGAAGGGAATAAGGTAGGATGTCTCCCTTTAATGTGGTTTCTACGCAACTTGTCCATGAGCCCAAGAAGGCCAAGTGTTGTAACCATGCTCTGATACAAATTTGTAACACACTCGAATCCTAAATACTCCTTTAAGGGGTGAGGTGTCATAATTTCATTTTCTCCTTAACTATATCGTCTCGAATCATCTCTCCAAAATGATTTATCCTCTTCCACTTACCTGTAGCTTTCTAACGACTCCTACCAAGCACTATCCAACGCTTGGTTTATATCTTACAGCTTCCCAAATTTCATCAGTGTTCAATAGCTAAGAATCACATGATGTCTACGAGGATTTCATCCTAAATCATACCCTCTCTAGGGTCCTAGACCGAGAATAGAGATCTAGTCGAAAAACCTTCCAACATCTGCCATAATCCTCATCTAACTCACTGGCTGGTGGAAGTTACGGGGTTTCAAAGTTCGTGGCTGCTTTCACTCGCGAACCTCCTAAACTCTGAACTCATGGATCAGATGGCTGAGGGGAGTGTCATGGGATCCCTAGATCCACGGTCCAAGTCACTTCGTGACTTTGATTTTCGGAAGACTAGGCCACGCTAACAGGCAACTCTTCTGATGCGCGAAATTCAAACTCATAGATATGACGGTTGAGGTGGATCCCGAAGGATCCACAAATCCACAGTCCAGGTCACTTCGCGACTTCAGGTTTCAGAATATTATGCCGTGCTAACATGCAACTCTCCTGATGCATGAACTTCAAACTCGTAGATCTAATGGTTGAGGTGGATCCCGAAGGATTCATAGATCCACGATCCAGGTCACTTCGCGACTTTAGGTTTCGAAAGACTAGGCTGCACTAACACACGACTCTCCTGATGTGTGAACTCCAAACTCTAGGGTTAACTCTCCAGCTCCTTCCCACAACCAACGGTCATGTCAGCCCTGGGTTCCCTCTGAACAGATTGCATTCGTTCAACTTCCAGACCAAGAAAAATCCTCCCTTCCGTTGTTTTCACATGACCATTTTCCTGAGCTTTACCCTGGTCAGGTTATGGTCTTGGGTCCAAAAATTCACCCAACAAGGGGGTTTGAGAGAGATATATCCTCTTCAGACGGGTGGTTACAGGTCAACACAATGCCTCTTATCTCGATTGTTTAACGTCTCACACCCTGGAAATCCTCCAAAGTTAAGCTAGGCATACAGTCTATCAGTGGAAAGTGTGAATTCATAAGGAGATGGAAGCATACACATATCATAGACATTTCACACAGAAAACGCTTACAAATGCATCTAGATATATTTGTATAACCAAGTAATCATTCATCGTTCTAATTTAACAATTAAACCAGGGAAAAGACTTATCAGAACCAAAAAATGTGAAGCAACTACTAGAAGGGGTGCCTGTTTCCACCAAAGCATAGGCTCAGTCACTCCAAACAGATTTACCACTAGCCACCCCCGAGCTGCACCACAATGCTCTGCAACACAACCTTTTCTTCTCGCTCAACCACAGTAGGGACAGAGGTTATTCTCCTCTTCCCTTAGGATCCTGGCAATGGTTTACACGATACCAAGCAAGAAGGACTAGCCTCATTTATCAGCTTGTATAAAAACCTTCTCTGCCATTTCTTGTATCTAGAACGCTTAGTTTTCGAATCTTCCTTGAATCCCATAGATTCACTTCCTGTCTCTGTGCTCTTCGAAGGTGTGTTTTTCCTCTTCCCGCCACACCTTCCTTTCTCACCTCTTTCAACAAGGACGTGTGTGGCTCAAATTCCCAATCCACATTTAGGTATGGAAGCCTTACGGGTGAGTGTTATGCCCCATACCCTCATTAACTCTTGAGGAGGTGTTCCCACACACCAGCCTGACTATAATTCATTTCTGGGTCAGAGGATGGTTCTAGTCCCGAGCAATTAAATCTAATAAGGACTGGTTTGGTGAAGGTTAACGCAACCATTCCTGGTCCCCTTCACCCTCTCTTCATGTAGCATCTGTGGTCTTTCCAATTACACCCCCCCTAGTAGTCACACAACACTTGTCCATTTTCCTAGTAATTAATTAGGTTCACATTCGTTTACCTTTTAAACAAAGGTCCATCGAATCAATATTCACACATTTAAAGTTTTCCATAGTCTCTTGTCCATTTATAGTTATATTTACAAGTTGGGGGAAACCGGGTGTTACACATATTGCTGCAATTTTGGTACAGAAAGGTTTCTTTTTTATTGCTCACTGGTTAAAGGTTTTATTTGTCTTGTTATGGACAGGGCTAATATTGTTTTGTAGGTACATGCTTTAGAAAATCATTCATGAACCATCAAGACTCTTTATCAATCCTCTTTCCATCTCCTAATTCCAACTTCTAGTGGCATCCTCTCATACTCTTTCAATTTCCATCTCAATCGCCCTAAGGTCACCTTGTATTCCCCCCTTGTGGTTATTTTCATCATCACTAAAGTGAGGGGAGTGTTTATCTAAGGTTACAGTGGGTAAATAATCCCATAGTTGTTACCCCTGTGTGGTTTGGGTTGGGATTTTCCCAAGCCACAATCTGTGTGATAACAAGGATCCCTAAACCATCTCCAATCCTATGAATAAGAATCCATCATGACACATCCCAACTAGGGCCTAATTCTCTTTTCCAGGCCACACAACACTCCTCATACCATGTAGGGTGCTCTTCAAGCAAGTGGATCCTTCATGGGGACCCAATGAAGGGTGTCCACCAAAGTGTCAAGAAAAGACCAACACCTAAGGGAAGAACACTAAGCCAACAACCATCTAAGGTCAAGCACCCACTGAGCAAGCTATCTCAACTATGAAAATACATCAAAGAATACCTCTCATGTGACAATTC
Organism: Picea mariana; assembly: GCA_032191745.1. Taxonomy (NCBI): domain Eukaryota; kingdom Viridiplantae; phylum Streptophyta; class Pinopsida; order Pinales; family Pinaceae; genus Picea; species Picea mariana. The sequence continues at coordinate 16,807 of JASDQU010501844.1, forward strand.
ATCTCAAACCATCCAACCTTTCCTTTTTGTTTGCATTTTCTCTATTATTAGATGTCTCCACTTGCCAGTTAGAGTTTCCCTTGTTTATTTAGTCCTAGGTCCAAGGAATTTCCTATTTTCTCAAAAAAACTTCATCTACAACTAGCTTAACATTGGGTGATGTGATTAACATATGGATAATGATAAGGATTTGGCTACAAGATTCAAACTTTCAATAGAATCATGAGGTGAATTTTCTATTTTCACTAGCATCATGAGTTTACTAGGCATGGAGCAAAAGGTAATGCTTCCTATTTCCCATCAAGAATAATAAACCCTAAAACCCAACTAAAGGAAATTGAAACTCATAAGAATGGAAGGAGTAGGTATTCTTGTAAAAATTAAAAATCGGGGGGGGGAAGGGCATATGGGTATGTTGCAGGGTTAAAAAACCATTCCAAGTACTTTAACGATGGATCTGGCATAGAGAATTTTGGAATATAGTGAAGAAAAAATTGAATATAACATTATCAAGAAAAATACTTTTCACACTACAAGCACTTGAAGTGGACAATAATTTCATTTATAGGTTGAGGGCATTGTGAAGACCTTAATAATGAAAAATTAGAGGCTATGGGATCTTCAAATCTTGTGTGGGGTTTTAGTATTAGTGATCAAGTTTGACTTAGATGTGTCTTCTTGATGTATTAATGTAAAATTATGGCCAAAAATTAAAGTGATAATAGGGGATAAATGGTTATGTATTTGGTTATTTAACTTAGTGGGACATAAATTGTATTTTATCCTTGGAGTTCATGCTAGGTTTTTCTAACTAGTGATTGACTGTGTCCTATTTATAAATGCCATTAGTTGAGAAAGGGATATGTTCCATAAGTTGTTTCATATTGTGAGTATCTTAGGTTGGTTGTTCATAAAATACAACATTAGAGTGAGATAGGATAAGATTTAAATACCATACATTATTGGGACATTGGATATGTTACTAAGGGGACAAGCTAGTCAATATGTAATGGATAGCTTGTGCTAATGAGTAGTATGGAATTAGACTGGGTTTTCTTCATTCTTAGGTATCCCACTAAACATTTATGTATCTTATGTGATATCATTCAGTTATGGTTATCTTCTTGGTGTGCACTAGAAAAAAAAATGGTTGAGTTAATGGACATGGTTAGGGTTGACAGAATGCTATTGATTTAAACTATGATAGATGGATTGTAGGCTTTGCTATGGTAAGCATGTAAGACTATAACTAGTTTTATTTTTTTTAAATGTCAGTGCTAAGTTCCCTCAATTTTTAGAGTTCAAAGTACCAAAACAAGATGCACTAGTACATCAATACTAAACTAGAATTATGTTGGTGGATATATTGGGTATGCGTAGAAGTTTGTATAGAATATTTGAAAAGATGTGAAAGCTCCAACAATGTTTCAATTCATTCAATTACCAATGCAACTGATAATTCAATCATAATGAATGCAACAATCAATTAAATAAGTACTTTAACTATAATCAAGATAGGACAACATTTTGTTTCTCTCAAATATATTGTTTAGGAAGGAGGTTAGGTAACTCAATAATTGGAAAATGGAAATCACTAGTAAGTGGTGTGATATTCATAACAAACCCCATCTTGATAAATTTGAATGCTGGGCAAGGATCAATCTCTCCCTAATGACATAGGAATATCCTTATATGATAGGGACCAAGCCTTAAATAATTTATTGTGATCCAAAATGTATTTTTTAGTAACTCTAATTGACTAGCTCAATGGTTCTATAGACTAGGAAAAGAGAAAATGTGCTTGCTCCATTTGTAGGTGTGTGTCAAAGGTAATCCTCTTCATTTCATCATTGATAAAGGATAATGCATACTATATTTTCACAAGGAATACACTACCTTTATGTGAAATCAACACCTACTCTTTGTCATGCTTCAATGCATGACCTTAAATTAACTCTCAGTGTATCATCAGTTTAGTTGAAGAACTCAATGAATATAGCACCAATTCAACATATAAGTTGGAACAAGATTTATCTTTCCATCTCAACAACAACTTGACACTTCGTGTCAAAAACATGTCACAACATAGAGGGTTGATATGTCCATGTTGATTTTAAATAGGATTGTGAACTACCACGTGAAAGAAAATATGATGATCAACTTCAATCAATGTTCCCAAGGTCAACCTTTAGGGGGTACCTCTCTTTTTCATTTGATCCCTCTTCTTCTCATGTAAATCTGAAATAATGGTAAGTATAAAATGATATATGTGCACATTCATGCATGCAAGCGTTTAGGGAATCCTAATAACATAGATTTATGCATCTATTTGTTAGCTCACGTTTTTTTTAAAATAATATGCACATTTGAGAAGTATTTGGTGTTATGGTTCTTGGTTTAGTTTGAAGTTTTTCTTTACACTATTATTATCTGGTTCATATGTTCATGATAACATGCTTAATCACTTAAGTCATCATTATACTCTATTATTGGGTTAAGTATTTGTGCTTTAGTGAATAATTCCCTGTATATATCTATACCATTTCTACACTTCTATTGTTTTCCTAGTTCAAACACTCTTCACGATAGGTGCACCTTTCCTTTGTTCTTCTCTTTTGTCACAACTTGCTTGGTTTTGTTGGCATAGTTTAACCAGCCCACAAGATTTGGAAATTCAATAAAGCTATATCACTTCCACACTTCTATTGTTCAATCACATTTTCGTAGTTCAAACACTTTTCATAATAGGTTCACCTTTGTTGTGCTCTTTCATCACAACTTACTTGGTTTTGTTGGCATAGTTCGACCAGGCCACATGGTTTGGCCATTCTCCTTGTAAATTAAAGAACAATGAAATGCTAGGATCTTGGTTGTAACCTTATCATTGTTATCATGTACAAAACGATCTTAACGACCTATAAAAATAAATAAAATAAAAATGGCTTTTATCAAAATATTATATTCCTCCAATGCAAAGAAAGTTACTTCTAAATTATTTAAATTGTCATTCTCATCACATTTTTCTTAAATTTCTAATAGAACGGTTCTATTTTTTTCCGAGTTGGTGTAATATAGTTTGCATTCACATGATCTTTATCCTACTCTAGGAGTTCAAAATTGTATAGATAATAGTTTTTTAAGGAGATGTCAATCAAGCATAATGTATTCAATGTATGATTTTTTGTTGTTGTTCATTGTATGCTCCTCATTTATCCTTGAATTATTGATGATTTTTTTCTAAGTTCATCATCTGTTTGATGTAAATCTAAATCAACGCAATTTACATTTCCTTTATGTTTGATGTAAGCCTAAATCAACACAATTTTCATTTCCTTCCTTACATTTAAAGTTAGGGGAAGGCATCATCTATATCTCTATTATATGTTAAGTCCATCTCACTCATGTGTTTTCATATTTTTCTTCATTATTAACTTTCAACCCCACAATCATGTCCTTCATGCACCACTTCATATATCTACTATAATTTTAAAGTTATTTTTTTGGTATCTCATATCTTTTGATTAATTTAAGGAGAAAATATATATCTCTCTAAACCCCCTTCTACTTTTGCTAACTTTTTTTTTTTTTTACGTTGTAATCAATATTATACTTATGCATTTTTCATATTTGATCTATGCATTCCTTATTTTATATTCATTTCTCCATGAATCATGCACACCCCTTCTTTCCTCCAAATTTGAATGTCCTTCATCCTTGGATTTTCCACTTATTTATTATGAATGAAATGATATTGTTATTAAAAACACTAACACATCGAACATGAGGATGAAACTGATGGTAAAAAAAGTGAATATGACTTCCTAATTTGGTGAATCTCATATTGTTATTAAAAACACTAACACATCGAACATGAAGATGAAACTGATGGTAACAAAAGTGAATATGACTTCTTAATTTGGTGAATCTCAAGATTAGAGAAATAGTAAACTTCCTAATTTGGTGGATCTCAAAACTAGAGAAATGGTAAACTTTTTTATGATGAATGAAATGATATTGGTATTAAAAACACTAACACATCGAACATGAGGATGAAACTGATGATAATAAAAATGAACATGACTTCCTAATTTGGTGAATCTCAATCTCAAGACTAGAGAAATGATAGACTTCCTAATTTGGTGGATCTCAAGACTAGAGAAATGGTAGAGGGATTGCTTGATGAATGGTATAGGAATTTACATAGATGGTTCTCTCTGGGAAATCGATGACGTTAATAGAATTATGTTTCTATGAGGGTGATACATCACCCATGTAAGTTCCATCACCTATAGAAAAAAAAAAAATGTAATGTGCATTCATATTGCACCTAACAAACAATTTAATTTAATTATATATTATCTTCTTAGAGTGAAGGCAACTTACAAGAGAGTATATTGTGATGACATAATCGACGCATAATACAAACTTCTCGTAGCACTCGCTTTCCAAGTTCAAAATTTGACAACACATTTTCCATCCGCTGTACAATCACTTCAAAATGTGAACGCCTATATTTCATTTCCACGTATTTATTTTAAATTATTAAATGACCTTATTTTCATATAATGAATTCTAAAAAAATAATAATTAAATAATGAATTCTAGAAAATAATAATGACATTTTAGATAATTTACAATGTAAAGATGTAAATCCAACTTGATTATCTACTTTCATAGATACATTGATTGGTGCATCTCCTTATTGGGGATCAAAAACATTCATGGGTATACTTGTTTTCCCCTTCTTGTAGATATCTGATATCCTTTACACTTAGTTGAAGGGTGTGGCCTACATATATTGATTGATGGTGTATCTCCTTATTAGGGATAAAAAACATTCATGTGTATACTTGTTTTCCCTTTCTTGTAGATATCCTTCCACTTAGTTGAAGGGTCTCGCTTAGATACATTGATAGATGGTGCATATTCTTATTAGGGATAAAAACATTCATGTTATACTTGATTTTCCTCTTTTTTCAGTTATCCTTTCACTTATTTAATCAAGTCACATTTGGGTGTTTGAGTCATGTGGCCTTCACTATTTATTCTCTAAGAATTAAGTTGCATTAATAATGGGATAAAATCCATACACTCTCTTGGATGAAGTCAAACTTAATCATAATAATTGTGCATGTTAAGGTTGAATTGGTAAATTTTAATCACCTTTAGCGTACTCAAAGATTAGATATTTTGGGAATACCCTAGAATATGGATTATTTCTCGATGTAAAACCCATAGAAGGATTAGAAGTTTACAAAAAAAACATTATTTAGCATGAGATTGATATCATGGTATTGGATAGCAGTTAAGATAGTATGATGCTCTTCTTGACATTCAAAGGGTTTCCCAATTTTCACCTTTGCTTCTACTTTCCCAATTTGTTTGTGGAAGGTTGAAGAGAGGAGGATTGTTGATGACTTGAAGGCCATTGGACAAGAAAGAACCTTAAGAGGAACAAAGTGCAAGGAGAAAGGTTTTGGTTCCATCTCATCAATCAAAGGTATATTGATCTTGTAGATGTTATATTCTCGATATAAACTCCTTTCTTTCCCTCCATTTCATTTATCTAATGTTGTTACTTGAATTCCTTCATTGAATTAACCAATTAGGTTTGAATTTTTTTGTCATATTCAATTAATATATATCCAAGGATAGTATTGTAGAATAAAGCAAGGGTTTTTCTTATATTTTATGCAAGTTACATGGAGCTATTTTTTCTCGTCCTACTCCATCTCAAGTATGGCTTGGAAGTCTCTTCATTGTGAGTGCTCTATATGTTTTTTTATTTTCACTCTCCTCTGATTCACATAGTTTAGATCTTGTGGATATCGGTAGGGTAAAACTCTTTATATTGTTGTCTTTCATTTGTTTTAATATATCCACTATGAGGTCATAATACATATTGCGCAAAAAAAATTGTCAACAAAATAAAGACTCCAATGAGGAAGAGCATCTTTTATTTTTTAACCCTTAGATAGGCTTTAGGGCTTGATTGTGAGATTTTCTTCTAGCTTTCTATTTTTTTCTCATGTACATTTGAAACCTGCAAAAGTGTGTTACTTAGCACTTATTTTTTATTTTTCTGTAGTTTTCTATGAAGCAAGCCACTGTTTGTGGCTTTTTTGCACAAACCATAATATTTTCACAACTAACTTTGTTGTGGCATTCATAAATTGAGGAAACCCACACAGTCCTCCATTTTTATGTGTGTTTTCATGTCTTACATGGGAAAAAATGAGGATTTTTATAAAAGTAGATATGTCTATCTTTCCTATTGTTGACTTGTTTATTGATTTGTAGATTAGAGATTATGAGAAAAGTGAAGAAATTATTTGTTTATTTTGAAGAACTTTTCATTTTTACATTAACTTTCTAGTGCATTTTTTTTTTTTCAATATCACACATCAAGAGCACACATTGCACAGCATATTAAGCAATAGGCATTAAAATTAACCTACATAATGAAATCAACATACACTTCTTACTTTTGGTCTAAAATTATAACAATAGATTAGGCTAGGCCCTTGTGTTTTAGGTGTGGTGGTGGTTTTGAACTTTACAAGGCTTATCAAACCTGAAAAAATTATAGTTGATTAATCAGGAAAATACCTTTGTAACATTGTGTGTAATTGGGAAGAAACACAACTCTTTCTTAACAAGAGAGTGTAAAATTGGAGGGAAAACCATGTGAAGTGAGGATTTTGACATTTCCCTGACACTTCACATACTGGACTTAAAAATCAGTCACCCAATGTGAATGACTTACTCGATGCCTAGTTTTTCAGGAGGTCAATGTTAAGTGTCTTACTTGGGTACAAGTAACTATGCCCCTTCCAACCATACAATGTGAAGAGGCAGTGTAGTTGCTTGAATTTAGTTTTCCACCCCAAGGAACTCATTTGTGGGCTTCTTGTGAGATAAAATATTGTTTTGTAGGGAAGGGTGATCCTTGATCAACCTCTATTGGATTTCATCACCTTTGGTGGAATACTTGGAGCTTTTGAAACTACTATTCTTACCTTCACTTGTGTAAACTTATGTTAATGGATTTCATCATAGAGGGTGGATTCACATTTTAAATGTCCCTATCAATCTGTTTTGAAAATACTTCATAGTGTGTCATAGGAGTGTTTTTTTTATAGGATAACTTACAATTAGCACCATCAAAGACATCAAGGAGAAGCTCCTCCATTAGTGGGATACTATTAGAGATTCTCTTAAGACATCAAGGAGAAGCTCCTCCATTAGTGGGATAATATTAGAGATTCTCTTAAGACATCAAGGAGAAGCTCCTCCATTAGTGGGATACTTCCCCATCATTGATAGGTTCCTAACATCAATTTAGGATGCTATAACATGTCTATACCCAACCATCATTGTTTAATAGGTAAATCTTATAGAGGATATGATTCAATAGGAGATCCTCCCCCTCCCCATTACTCTCCACTTGAGGGAAAGAACCCAAATTAGGTTTTTCTACAGTGACAGAGGAGGCAACTAGTTAGGAGGACTGGGGTATGGGATTTACCTCAGTCACAAAGGGAGAAGCTAGTGAGGTAGACTGGACAATAGGGTTTTCTTCAAAGACAAAATGAGTTGGCCTCAAAGTTCGAGATGAAGGATATTGGCTTAAAGCATTATTTCTTAGGATTTAAGATGTGGCAGAGACCAGGTGAGATATTCCTCGAAAAAGGGAAGTACACAGTTGAGATCTGATTCGAGATGATGGACTACAAGTCCATGGCTACACTTATGATGACAAATCTTAAGAAGATGAGTTATTCCACTTCAAATTTATATTTGGTGGATCCCATTATGTACAAGAAGTGGATTGGATCCTTGATGTACCTGGTTAACACCATGCCAAATATTTGCTTTGCAGTGAGCACCTTGAGCTAGTTTATGGTTGAGCCGAGGTAGTTTCATTGGGTTTCTGCAAAGCATGTGTTGATATAACTGTGTGGTACAATTGGATATGGTATGAGATATGTCTCAGGTGGTGAAGTGATGCTACAAGGAAATACATATTTTGACTAGGAAGGGAGTGCAGTAGAAAGAAAGAGCACCTCGAGGTGCTGCTTCATCTTGGGATCAACTATGATATCCTGGTTTAACAGGAAGTAGAATTTTTTAGCGCTCAGTACAACAAAAATAGAGTGTATCACAACTAATGTCACATTTTGTGAAGTAGTATCGATTCACAAACATATTACAATAATATTTGATTAGGAGCTAGAGACGACCTTAATACATTGTGACAATCAAAGTTGTGTCAAGCTTTCGAAAAATTCATTATTTCACGACAGGTCGAAGCATGTGGAGATAAAATATCACCTCATCTGATACATGGTGCAGAAGGGAGCAGTGAAGCTCCAGTAAATATCCATAGATGAGCATATTGCAAACAATCGCACCAAGCCTTTGTCTAAAGCAAAGTTTGAATACTTCATAGATAAGCTTGGCCTGAAGCGGAATGTCTCCATTGATGAGAGGGAGTGTTGATGTTTCATCATCGAATAGACATTCCCCGATGTTGGTAATGCTGATTTGACCAAGGGAGGATGATACATTCACTCACAAGGCTATTCTAGTCATGAATGGCCTAGGATTTTGACGGTTCTCCAGTTAGAAGCATCGAAAAAACATTGTCCTGGATTGGGCATGTTGATTTGAGCAAGGGAGAATGACACATTTACTCACGGGGCTATGTTAGTGGTGAATGGCCCAAGCGTAGTCTTTCTCCTTAGTCATGTTGATTTGACTTGAGATGCATCATCGGGCAAACATTCTCCCAGATAAGTCATGTTGATTTGACCAAAGGAAAATGATTCATTCACTCACGTGAATTTTATAGTGGTTAATGGCCCAAGTGTAGTCTTTCTCCTTATTCATGCGGATTTGGTAAGGAGCGATAGACTCAAGATTTTAGATTCTTTCACATTGCCTTCTATAGGATGGAGTGATCTAATTTTTATAAGGCAGGTTTGACTTGTTTACAAGTCTATTCTAATGTTGAAGTAGGCCCAAGAGACCTCTTGTAATGAGGGGATTCTCAGTGGATTTACTCAACATTAGAGCCCTATATTAATTACACATGCATGTGAGGATATGATACATCAACATGGATCATGGAAAAAAATTCTAGTAAAAGAAGAAAGCCAAGAAAACAAGTCAAACACCATTGAAATAGTAAAGAAACCTAGAAAAGCATTAAATAAATTATTGTGGAAAAACGAAGATGTCAGCCCCACAAGTAAATAAAGGTGACTCGATTACTATAAATAAAGGCTGGACCATCTCATTATCACAACAAACACATCTCTCCTCAACTAGTGCGCAAGCCTAGTGGTAGCAATGCAACAACAACAACAAATTGTTTTGAAGAGCATCTTAGAAGACTTTTGTGGTGCATTATTTGTGTCTAGTGGTTCACTAGCCTTGAGGGATCTTCCTCATTCTAGGGCGCAACCTTCTATATATTGGGTTCTTCATTTTATGGTGATGTATTTTCTAGCTTGAATTCTTCTTAAGAACTTTTTTGGGGTTTTCTCCCAAGGTTGGGTTTCCTAAGGTAAAAGTATTGTGTCTTCTTTGAATGGCTATCTTTTTATGATTCTTTTATTTCCGCCACAATTTTATTTCAGTTGATATCTTTCAGTTTGTAATTATTTTACGATAACAGTGGCAATAATTTTTGTTTGAAATCATAAGGAAATAATTATCAGATCTGGAAATTAGAAAATAAAGAGATTCTTTAGGTATTTGCATGGAACTACAGATTATGAAATATACTACCAAGGAAAACCTAGACTAGAGAGGGTGATATATGTATAAGGATTTTGTTGGATAGTTGGTTGTCATCGATGTCAACCCTTGAATCATTCGAGATACCCCGGAGTTGTGGTCAATATTGATGGTGAGTTAGTTGTCATTGATGTCGATGTTAGAAAGTGTGATAGTTTCATTTAATGAAGTCTACACGAAGCCCTAAAGGTGTGGTCATGAGACCCAAAGTTTTTTGAGTAACAAGGACATGAAGGAAAGTGAAAATATAGGTAACATACTCATAGATGAATAGTCCTCATCGAGCCATTTTCAATGATAGGTGGTACACCACGTGGTTCCTCATGCTTAGGGAGATATTCCCTCACGAAGTTGGAAGCCCCAAAGAATGGTTAAGAAGCCCCTAATTGGTTACACGTCATTAATCAAAGGGTAAAGTGGTTGCAACAAGAAATTTTAAGAGTCCCTAAGATTAAGGAGAGAAGTTACTTGGAAAAAGTATAAACACTCCTCAAGGAGTCTCGCATAAGTAAATACACACATTCATTGAATATCTATCCTATGAGAATATTTTGGTCTATTGGTGAATCTAAGGTTGATTTTGAGGTAGTGGAACGTTGACCACCTATTTTGACTTGGGGTCAACTCCATGTACCATGAAGTTGTGTACCTTGGGGTACAACCTTTTTTTGAAGACTTCTTGTTCTACATGGCAATTTTTTCCTCAACATGTCTTTTTGTAATCAGAATGTCCTCTCCCCTGCGTGGGATAGTAATGTAATGATTCAGAATGAGTCATATTTTAGGTTAGTTACCTAGGACTTTATCACTAGGGAAGTCCTTTCATCAAGTGTTTTTATCCTTGGGTAATTTTTAATTACTCTTGAGTTTTTCACTCACAATAATCCTCCAAAGTGGTGAAAGGTATTCTAATGATTGAGCCCAATGGGTGACTAGGGTATAGGAATATTGTAAATGAGCATGCTAGACATCTTCTAGAGTCTTCCAAAATTTTAATAGTTTTTTTAATTTATTAAAATTACCCATTTAATGGTAGTTTTAATTAAATTTGATGTAAAAATGTAAATATTTTGATAGGGGTGTGAGTACTCAAAAAAAATGGAAAGAGACCCCCTACACCCTTGTACAAAGTTTCATCTCAATTGGACAAGTTTTTCTGGGTCATTATCCATGAGGAGTCCAAATCAATCTAGAGTCAACAATTAATTGCTTTAATTTGGCTAAGTAAAAATGTCTAAAATTGTAAAAAGGGAAAAAAGACATGAGAGAGAGTGGGAAAGGTTTCCTAGCCTTTTTCCTAAGTTGTAAAATCAATTTTCCACTTAAATAACACCCCCTCCCCCCTGTGCTTAACTAACAACTTAAAGTTGTGTTCCCTAGTAAAAATGCACCCCCCTTGCTAATTGGCACATGGGAAATAGAAAAATTAAGTGAAAAATACACATAAACCCTAATTTATCCCCCTTGGTGTCTAACCTCATGTTTAACCATAGGAAAAGGTGTTTTCCCCCTTTCTCCCTCACCCCTCAAACCCTAATCACTACCAAAACCCTAAAAGTATCTCTTTCTTTACTTTATCTATTACTCTTGGATGTGTGACACTTGTAACTCATGAAGGGTTTCTCTTCTCTCCCAAGTATAAAAGAATTCCTACCGCTCCTCATTTCAACATCTATCCTCATAGCAATTTTATGCTTCCCAAATCTCTCCCACTCCTCTCTCTCTCTCTCTTTGTTTCTCAGTTATTCTTGTAAGTCTTGCTGCAAGTATTTGCATGCAATTTTTATTCAATGAAAGGAAGCTTTAGAGAAATACCATCTTGGCATTAGGAGTATTCTTGATGTTATACAGAATTTTATTGAGGTGACATTGTTTTTTTTCTAGTGTTTTTCTTGTTTACTTAGCCTAGATCAAGAGATCTAAAGAAAAGTATTTTGCTTGGTAAAATAAGTAGAAGTATTTCTATCTATTTTAGTGAAGTATTTTTAATAGAACTAGTAAAGTATTTTTGTTAGATCTACTCACCTCTTGATTGGTTTTGTAGAAAGTTTGGCACCATTTGCAAGTCACCAAAGTGTTGGAACAAGTAGATTTCAGATCTGGAAATTTACTTGTCTAGCCTACATTAGCCTCCAAATTATTTTTTTTTTCTTCATCATTCCTTATTGTCTAGAGGCATTTTGTGTTCTAAAATAGGCTTTAAAAATATACTTTTTTTTATCATATTTTCACATATAAAATTTATGTTTTGTACTAACATAAATTTCTAAATATTTTCAAGTGTTTAGGTAGCATTTCCAGCAAGCATTAGCTTGTTTTTTTTTGCAGGTTCTTGCAACAACAAGGGGAGGTGTTGGGGTCTCAAAACACTCCAAAAGAGCCTCCCAAGTTGGGGTTTCAAAACCCTCTTCTTTTCTCATTTGTCTAAGCATTGTAAGTAGCCCAAGAGAGTCTCTTGGGCTTGCATTCTTCTCAAAGTTTTAATTTTTTGTTTTGTAAATAATTTTTAAATTTTCCTACACCTTGCAAAGTGATTTGGCCTTGCCAATCCATGTAAAATTGTAAGGCTAGGGTAGATTAGTTTATTATTTTTCATCTATTATTTGCCCCACTTGCCCTTAAGGAAAGATTGTGTGGCTAGGTTTACTTGCTTATTGTTTTAAATTAATCTTTTATTTTTCACACCCACCTTGGCACAAAATCGATAGGCTTGTCCTCCTCCTTGTTCCTTTGTTGAGGTTTTTAAGTTTTATTTTAATTATTTTGCCCCACTTGTCCTTAAAGCAAAGTTTTGTGGCTAGGTACAATTATTTTATTTCCAAGTCATTTTATTTTCTTTCATTTTAATATTTTTCCTACAGCTTGCAAAGTGATTTGGCCTAGCCAATCCATGCAATATTGTAAGGCTTGTATAACTTTTATAATTTGTATAACTTGTTAATATCTTTGTAACCTTTTAATTTGGGAAGTAATCATATCTAGTAACTAGGCACCCAAACTGATACAACTT
>JASDQU010501844.1:54061-78004 GCA_032191745.1 Picea mariana
ATGCTATGTTGCATTTCCTAAATTCCAAACCGTCGATTGCCACGATCTCCGAGGACAGTTTTGCATATGTGCTCATATTTAATGGGTTTTTTAATTTACTCCATACTGCGTATATTCATACAATTGGGTCCTTTTTATTCTGTACGAAAGGAACACAAGATTAAAAGGTCTATCAACCTGTAATTTATGTTCATTGAAATTTGTCTTCGAGTTCTTATTCTTATGGAATAATTTACTATTGTATTTATCTTATATAATGGAACAACAAATTATTCAGTTTAATTTGGTACTGTAATAAATTTATGGAGGGTTTTTCAAGACCTTTTGATTTATAAGTTCCTTTATATGAGAGACAGTGTAAGAAGAACATGATTTAAGTGCAAATGTCTAAAAATACATCATACCAACATTTTACTTAACTTCTGAACTCAAGGCAAATGATCCTTTCCTTGATGTCTTCCATCTGGATAGTCGTACAGACCCGAGGGTGAAGGAGACAACACATACTGATGGGTACCCTCGCATCAGAATAGGGCCCATCATTAATGATACATTTCAGCTCTTAAAACGAATGATATAGATGTAGTAAACAAAAAATTCTTTACAAAATATTCTTTAATAATGAAATACAGTAATCGACCAAATCGAAATTTCATTTTTGTAGGTGAACAACAAGAATGTGTATTTTAGGCAGAATAGAGCTTAATCCACCCATTCAAACCAGGAGTACCCTGACTGCGAGTCTAGTCTGCCCAAACCCTTTTACAGAATCACTTAGGTCAATAAAGTAAATGCAGAGAATGCTTCGGCCAAGATTTTGGTAATTAACCTTGGAATAAACACTTACCTCAAATTCACAAATACTCAGATTTGAATTCTAGTTCACGATAAAGAGTTACAAAACCCTATATCCAGAACCTGGATAGGTGGGCTAACTGTCCTTCTCAGCAAATAAAAGAGAATCATTGACGACCTCAAGGAAAAGGCCATTGTAATAGGGTTAATGATGACTCCGAATGTAATGTAAGGAAGTTGACAAAAGAAGAATTCCACAGGAAGAAAATGAGGGAGAACACAGAATGATAACTTGGCACAGACAATTTGTTCCAAAAATCATAATCTTCCTATTGAAATAACCAGGGTATTAATGTTGGAAGTTTAGAGAAGAACTTACCCGGAATGTAAGACATGCCATCTGCAATCGGATGGAGGCAGCCACCAGGGACACAATCTTCACCTCTAAAACCCCCTTAACACACAGAGCCTCTTCAAAAGGAAAGAAAGAACTCAGAATGACAAACCTTGAACCCTCTCAAAACCTAAACGATGCCTTGTCATCTCAAATTAATTATGAATAGTGCAAAGGATGGGTGAGCCACGTGACCAGGGCAGGGTCGACATGACACTTAGAGAATATAGCCAAGCGATTTTCAGTATGACCAATAGACTGCCTTAATGATGGATGCAGAGCTTTTAATACCCTGACAGGGATTTCCTTTCTCACTTAAGGAATGTCGCTTCCATACCCCTGCTATAGGTCTTAGGTAATGGTTGGATTCTCGTTGTCGTAGGTCCACTAGTGACATGCCATCGAGATTTCAATTCGACCAGTTTTTGAGATAAGAGCCTTTAAATGACTAGGACCTGGAGGCTTGTGACAGTCATCGGTCCTTAACCCAACCCTTGGCCAAGTTGGTAGGAACCAAAGGGGTCTCCCTAGGAGAAAAATTTTGAGAACACTTGGGCATGAGTATAGTATGGAGACCTTATGCCAAATAGGGTGAGTATAGTATGGATTATGTAAAGTTTACTTTAATCATTTAGACCCTATGCCTAAAGGTTTTAGTTCTTTTGCTAAAATCCTTGGGGCTTTCCATTATGACTTTCTCACTTAAGGTAAGACTTGATGACATATTTCGAATAACATGTGGTAAGGAGAATTTAGGAGTCATATAGTAAAAAAATTCTATGATAAAGTTCTATATCAGAGTTGCATAGTAGAATTCTTATCGCTAATGGATTCCTTACTGCCAAGTAAATTATGTAAACAATTTTTTTTTTTTTTGTATGGTATTTTGAGGTTCATTACACAAATTCCTTAGACCTAGGACTAAATAAACAAGGGAAACTCTAACTGGTGAGTGGAGACATCTAATAATAGAGAAAATGTAAACAAAAAGGAAAGGTTGGATGGTTTGAGATGAATTGTCACATGAGAGGTATTCCTTGATGTATTTTCATAGTTGAGATAGCTTGCTTAGTGGGTGCGTGACCTTAGATGGTTGTTGGCTTAGTGTTCTTCCCTTAGGCGTTGGTCTTTTGTTGACACTTTGGTGGACACCCTTCATTGGGGCCCCATGAAGGATCCACTTGATTGAAGAGCACCCTACATGGTATGAGGAGTGTTGTGTGGTCTGGAAAAGAGAATTAGGCCATATTTGGCATGTGTCATATTGGATTCTTATTCATAGGATTGTAGATGGCTTAGGGATCCTTGTTATCACACAGATTGTGGCTTGGTAAAATCCCAACCCAAACCACATAGGGGTAACAACTATGGGATTATTTACCCACTGTAACCTTAGATAAACACTCCCCTCACTTTAGTGATGATGAAAATAACCACAAGGGGGGAATCCAGGGTGACCTTAGGGCGATTGAGATGGAAATTGAAAGAGTATGAGAGGATGCCACTAGAAGTTGGAATTAGGAGATGGAAAGAGGCTTGATAAAGAGTCTTCATGGTTCATGAATGATTTTCTAAAGCATGTACCTACAAAAAAATGTTAGCCCTTCCCATAACAAGACAAATAAAACCATTAACCAGTGAGGAATAAAAAAGAAACCTTTCTGTACCAAAATTGCAGCAATATGTGTAACACCCGGTTTCCCCCAACTTGTAAATATAACTATAAATGGCCAAGAGACTATGGAAAAATTTAAATGTGTGAATATTGATTCGATGAACCTTTGTTTGAAAGGTAAACGAATGTGAACCTAATTAATTACTAAGAAAATGGACAAGTGTTGCATGACTACTAGGGGGGGTGTAATTGGAAAGACCACAGATGTTATACAAAGAGAGGGTGAAGGGGACTAGGAATGGTTGTGTTAACCTTCACCAAACCAGTCCTTGTTGGATTTAATTTCTCGGGACAAGAACCGTCCTCTGACCCATAAATGAAATACAGTCAGGTTGGTGGGTGGGAAGACCTCCTCAAGAGTTAATGAGGGGATGGGGCATAACACTCATCCGTAAGGGTTCCATACCTAACCACATATTGGGAATTCAATCCACACACGACCTTGTTGAAAGAGGTGAGAAACGAAGGTGTGGCAGGAAGAGGAAAAACATGCCTAAGAAGAGCACAGAGATGGGAAGTGAATCTCGGAGATTCAAGGAAGATTCAAAAACTAAGCGTTTTCGATATAGGAAATGGCAGAGAAGGTTTTTATACAAGATGATAAACGAGGCTAGTCCTCCTTGCTTGGCATCGTGTAAGCCATTGCCAGGATCCTATGAGAAGAGGAGAGTAACCTCTGTCCCTACTGTGGTTGAGCGAGAACAAAAGGCTGTGTTGCAAAGCATCGTGGTCCATCTCGGGGGTGGCTAGTGGTAAATCTGTTTGGAGTGACTGAGCCTACAGTTTGGTGGAAATGAGCATCCCTTCCAGTAGTCGCTTCACATTGTCTAGTTTTGATAAGTCTTTTCCCTGGTTTAATTGTTGAATTAGAACGATGAATGATTACTTGGTTATACAAATATATCTAGATGCATTTGTAAATGTTTTCTGTATGAAATGGCTATGATATGCGTATGCTTCCATATCCTTATGAATTCACACTTTCCACTGATAGACTGTATGCCCAGCTTAAATCAGAAGGATTTCCAAGGCGTGAGATGTTAAATGGTCGAGATAGGAGGCATCGTGTTGACTTGTAACCACCCATCTAAAGAGGATATATCTCTCTCAGACCCCCTTATTGGGTAAATTTACGGACCCAAGACCATAACTCGCCTAGGGTAAAGCTAAGGAAAATGGTCATGTGAAAACAATGGAAGGGAAGATTTTTCCTGGTCTGGAAGTCGGATGAACGTGATTTGTTTGGAGGGAACCCAAGGCTTACATGACCGTTGGTTGTGGGAAGGAGCCGAAGAGTTAACCCTAGAGTTTGGAGTTCGTGCATCAGGAGAGTCACGTGTTAGCGCAACCTGGTCTTCCAAAACCCGAAGTTGCGAAGTGACCTGGACCATGGATTTATGAATCCTTCGAGTTTTCCTCAACTGTTAGATCTACGAGTTCAAACTTCATGCATCAAGAGAGTTGTGTGTTAGCACGATCTAGTCTTCCAAAACCCAAATTCATGAAGTGACCTGGACTATGGATCTATGGATCCTTCGAGATCCGCCTCAACCGTCATATCTACGAGTTTGAAGTTCGCGCATCAGGATAGTCGCTTGTTAGAATGGCCTAGTATTCCGATACTTGAAGTCATGAAGTGACTTGGACCATGGATCTAGGGATCCCACGAGACTCCCCTGGGTCGTCTGATCCATGAGTTCAGAGTTCGGGAGGTTCATGAGTGAAAGAGGCCACGAACTTCAAAACACCGTAACTTCCACTAGCCAGTGAGTTAGGTGAGGATTATGCCATATGTTGGAAGGTTTGTCGACTAGATCTCTCTTCTCGGTCTAGGACCCTAGAGAGGGTATGATTTAGGATGAAATCCCCGTAGACATCATGCAATTCTTAGCTATTGAACATCGAGGAACTTTGGGAAGCTGTAAGATATAAACCAAGGGTTGGATTAACGCCTGGTAGGAGTCATTAGAAAGATACGGGTAAGTGGAAGAGGATAAATCATTTCAGAGAGATGATTCGAGATGAGATAGTTAAGGAGAAAATGAAATTATGATACCTCACCCCTTAAAGGAGTATTTAGGGGTCGGTTGTGTTACAAATTTGTATTAGAGCATGGTTACAACACTTGGCCTTCTTGGGCTCATGGACAAGTTGCATAGAAGCCACATTAAAGGGAGAAATCCTACCTTATTCCCTTCCTAAAAAGTTTGGTTAAGCCCTTATTATATAAAATAACGACAACTTACTATTGTGTGTGTATGTATTTAATAAATATGAATTATGTGTTGGTTATGAACTAATATAATGTTAGCTAACAAAAAGTGTTTTGTCTGCACTCAAGCGATCGATCAACCACAATAAAATACAATTGTATAGAATGGTGACGTGCCATGAAGTGGGGGGATGGCTCCCACAATAGAGATGAAGAGTCTGACGAGAGGAGGGCAGTAGAGACCCCTGTGGATCTGGCTGGGACTGTGAGGAGTCTCATGGCTTAATTACAGAGATGCAAGGCTGACAACATGAGATTGATAAAAAAGAAAGAGAAGCAAACGAAAATTAATGCAGTCTTGCTGTAGAGTTTATCTGACATACAAAGACAACTGTAGTAGGGACCTAACACTAGTCATGTGGACCGATGATAGACAAAGAGGAGTTGAAGTCCACATGAGATAAGGAAATGTGGTCCTTTAAATGGCCACACTGGGAGGAGTACCTTGAGAAAGGTCCAACCTGGAGATAGGGGACAAGCGTCGGATGAATACTCTAGAAAGGAAACTGCTGAATCAAAAGGATATTCTAGTAGTAGAACTAGTTCACATCCTCAAAGAAAATGGAAGAAACGAAAGCATTCCAAAAGTCATAATCTCAAAGAATTCAGGAAGGCCAAACCACCCTCTTTCGACGGTGAGCTTCTTGGACTAAAGAAGTATTTCAGAGTCCATGATTTCTCTTAAAACTTGAAGGCTCGAGTAGCCACTTTAAACCTGAATGGACAGGCTTCCATTTGGTGGGAAGACCTTAAGAATGTGAAGGGGATTCATGAATAGTACCTATCTTGGGAACGGTTTGATAAATACTTCAGGAAGAAGTATCCCTCGGAAAAATATTTCGATGAGAAGACTAAAGAGTTCTATGAAATCAAGATGGGAAAAATCACCATAGAGGAATATGTTAGTAGATTCCTTGAGTTGTTGAGGTATGTACCCTACATAAAAGTAGAAAAGGAAAAGGTGCAACGATTCATCAGTGGGTTACCTAAGACCTACCAGAACATAATTGAGTTTTACCATCCAAAGACTCTATAAGACACTATCCGAAAGGTGAGATATTATTATGAATAGTTTGGGCCTTAGATAGAACCTCGCGACGGATGGAAGCAAAAGAATAGTTCGAGGTTCCAGAAAAAGGGGTTTAAATCCCTAAGATTTAAAAACTATAAGAAGGATTCAAGGATGAGATTTTCTACCTGAATCATACACCAACAAAATTTCCCCTCCTAGAGTGGGAATAAACATTTTGGATCAAACCCAGGAAAGACTGATAACCTAAAAAAAGAACCCTTGAAATGTTGGGGTTGTGGAGAACAAAATTTACTGAGGGACTGTCTGCACAGACAATAGAACAATAGGAGAATTTGTAATGTCCAAGAAGCTACCACCATCAATGACGTGGCCAGGAGTATGCCACGAATTTATGTAGCCATGGATAATAAACAAGCCGACCACCAAGCTTCAGTGGGGGAGATGGAAGGTATGATCGCTAACCATCTAGTATCTATTTTAATTGACCTTGGTTCTAATTTGAGTTTTGTGGCCCCTCATACCATTGATAAGTGTAAATTATAGCCACATAAACATGCTAAGCCATGGTTGGTACAATTAGCTACTGGCACCAAAAGAAAAATAGCGGAGGTCATACCAGCTTGCCAATTCACGGTGGATGGATTTCCCACCCAAGCTACCCTTATCATACTTCCCCTAGGATCATATGAATTGTTAATTGGTATGGATTGGCTAGATGCATATAAAACTAAGATGTATTTTTACCATAAAACCTTAGAATGTGTAAATAAGTAAGGGAGAAAGATGACCCTCCAAGGGATCCATAAACCTGTCTCGGTGAGATGAATATCATCCCTTCAAATGAAAAAGTATTGCATAAAGGGATGTCATGTATATGCAATATAGGTGTCAGAATCCGTTGAGAATGACAGACCAAGACTAGAAGACCACCCCATACTAAGAGACTACAAAGATGTGTTTCTAGAAGAGGTACCGGGTCTACCTCCGAGAAGGGACATTGACTTCTCAATAGAAATTTCACCAAAAACAGTGCCACTATCTAGGACACCCTATAGTATGAGTACACTCGATATAGTTGAGCTCAAATTATAGCTAAAGGAAATGATGGAAAAAGGCTACATCCGACCCAACGTGTTTCCATGAGGAGCACTAGTCCTATTTGTGAAGAAGAAATATGGTACACTCCAACTGTGCATAGATTATAGATAGCTCAATAAGGTAACCATAAGGAACAAGTACCCCTTACCCAAAATCAATGACTTGTTCGATCAATTGGGGGGTGCTTCCATTTTCTCAAAGATTGAATTGAGATTTGAATACCATCAATTCTGAATCAAGGATGAATACATCCACAAAACCACCTTTAGGACGAGATATGGTCTCTACGAATTTGTGGTAGTACCATTTGGATTAACCAATGCCCCTGCCATTTTTATTTTCTTGATGAACAATGTACTCAAAAAATTCCTAGACAAATTTGTATTGGTTTTTATTGAAGATATCTTAATCTACTCCAAGAATAGAGAGGAACATGAGAAACATCTTAGACTTGTACTTCAAGTGCTAAGAGAGCATCATCTCTACGCCAAATTTAGCAATTGTGACTTTTTCCAGAAAAAATACATTACTTGGGCCATGTCATATCTGAAGAAGGGGTAGCAGTAGACCCTGACAAGATCATATCCATCATGGAATGGCCTACCCCAAAGGATGTTTCAGATATCAGATCCTTTATGGGTTTAGCAAGATACTATAGAAGGTTTATAAAAGGGTTTTCCAAGATTGGTTATCCAATCACTGTTCTCCAGAGGAAGGGGGTTGAATTCATTTGGACACCAGAATGTGAAGAAAGGTTTAAGTCACTAAAAACCTTCTAACTCATGTGCCCGTGTTGAAGATCATCGATCTTGATAATGACTTCCTCGTGTGCATAGATGCCTGGAAGGAAGGACTCGGAGGAGTCCTTGTGCAAGAAGGAAGCATAGTTTTCTATGAATCTCAAAAATTGAATGAGGATGAAGTCAACTATGTGACCCATGATCTAGATTTGGCCACCATATTGCACACTTTGAAAATGTGGAGGCATTATCTCCCGGGTAGGAAATTTGTACTTATGACAGGACACTGTGGATTGTGGCACCTGTTTGACCAACCAAAACTCAATTCTAGAAAAGATAGGTGGATGTCCCTCCTTAGAGAGTTTGATTTCGAAATCAAACATATCAAAGGAAAGGAAAATAAGGTGGACAATGCCCTTAGCAAAAATATGAAAAGAATTCATCTGGCAGTGGTGAGCACCTGTGAGACGAATGTAAGGGAAAGAGTCAGGAATGCATAAGAAACAGATGCATTCTTCCATATCGTGACCTCGTACTTGGAGAAAGAACCCACAAGGATAAAGTATGAAGGCTACTAGATGGTAGATGAAGGTATGATGACTTACCAAAACAATCTATATATTCCAAGTTGTGATGACTTGAAGAGGTTCATAATGGACGAATTGCACAAGAGACCATACACCGACCATTCGGGCTATCAGAAGATGGTCACGACCACCAGAAAACAATTCTATTGGCCTGGATTGAAGAAAGACATAGCTGAGTATTTAAATAAATTTCTAGAATGCTAGCAGGTTAAAGCAGAACACTGGTACCCAACAAGATTATTACAACCTCTACCAATCTCGGAATGGAAATGGGAGACCATCTCCATGGATTTCATCACCGGATTACCAACTTCATCTAGGCATAATGATGCCATCATGGTAGTGGTGGATAAATTGAGCAATTCCACTCATTTTATTCCTTTCAAATCGACTTGCAAGGCAATATATATTGCCAACATATTCATGAAGGAGATATTTAGACTACATGGCATGCCTAAGAAGATCGTGTCTGATAGAGACATAAAATTTACTTCAAACTTTTGGAAATCCTTGATGGCTGCTTTGGAGACCAAATTATTGTTTAGCATAGCCTATGATCCTCAAACCAATGGATAGATGGAAAGAGTGAACCAAATCTTAGAATACATGCTAAGGATTCAGGTAATGCATCAACCTAAAAAGTGGGAACATTACCTGCCCCCGGTGGAATTTGCTTACAACAATAGCTACCAAGAATCACTAAAGATGATCCCTTTCGAAGTCCTCTATGGTAGGCCATGCAACACTCCAGTCAGCTGGAGTAATCCTGTGGAAAGAATTACAATTGGACTTGACATGTTGAAGGAAATGGAACAACAAGTGGTTCAGATAAAGAAAATTCTGAAAATCGCTCAAAATAGACAAAAAAGTTATGTCGACAGAAAAAGAACCCCCAGATAATTCAAGACAGGAGACCATGTCTATCTCAGAGTTAGGCCTAGGAAGAGTTCCATGCAGATGGAAGCTTGTGCCAAGTTGGCACCTCGGTATTGTGGACCCTTTGAAGTTTTAGATAGAGTGGGACCTGTAGCCTATAGTCTATCACTTCCTCCCACAGTAAAAGCACATAATGTTTTCCATGTTTCATTGTTGAAGAAACATGTACATGATTCTAATCATATAATTGAGTGGTCTGTGATCCAGGTGGAAGTGGAGGGATAATTCCTACCAGAACTTCAAGGCATACTAGACAGGAAGGAAACCCCACTTAGGAATCGAACCATTGCATAGGTCAAGGTGCAGTGGAGACACTTTGGCCCAGATGAGGCCACATGGGAAATGGAGGATGCCATGAGACATGCATACCCATTTTTATTCACGTATGTACATATAGGATATGTTAATAGATAGAACATCGAGGATGATGTTCCTTTAAGGGGGAGGGAATTGTAACACCCTGTTTCCCCCAACTTGTAAATATAACTATAAATGGCCAAGAGACTATGGCAAACTTTAAATGTGTGAATATTGATTCGATGGACCTTTGTTTGAAAGGTAAACAAATGTGAACCTAATTAATTACTAAGAGAATGGAAAAGTGTTGCATGACTACTTGGGGGGGTGTAATTGGAAAGACCACAGATGCTACATGAAGAGAGGGTGAAGGGGACCAGGAATGGTTGTGTTAACCTTCACCAAACCAGTCCGTACTAGATTTAATTTCTCAGGACCTGAACCGTCCTCTAACCCAGAAATGAATAACAGTCAGGCTGGTGGGTGGGAATACCTCCTCAAGAGTTAGTGAGGGTATGGGGCATAGAAATCATCCGTAAGGCTTCCTGACCTGACCATGGATTGGGAATTTGATCCACATGTGACCTTGCTGAAAGAGTCGAGAAAGGAAGGTGTGGCGAGCAGAGGAAAAACATGCTTGCGAAGAGCATAGAGACAGGAACTGAATCTTGGGAATTCAAAGAAGATTTGAAAATTAAGCGTTTTGGATAAAGGAAATGGCAGAGAAGGTTTTGATACAAGTTGATAAATGAGGCTAGTCCTCCTTGATTGGTATCATGTAAACCATTTCCAGGATCATATGAGAAGAGGAGAGTAAGCTCTATCCCTATTGTGGATGAGCGAGAAGAAAAGGTTGTGTTGTAGAGCATCATGGTTCAGCTCGGGGGTGGCTAGTGGTACATCTGTTTGGAGTGATTGAGCCTATGGTTAGGTAGAAATGAGCACCCCTTCTAGTAGTCGCTTCACATTGTCTGGCTTTGATAAGTCTTTTCCCTGCTTTAATTGTTGAATTAGAACGATGAATAATTACTTGGTTATAAAAATATATTTAGATGCATTTGTAAATGTTTTATGTGTGAAATGGCTATGATATACGTATGCTTCCATCTCCTTATGAATTCACACTTTCCATTGATAGACTGTATGCCTAGCTTAACTTCGGAGGCTTTTTGAGGCATGAGACGTTAAACGGTCTAGATAGGAGGCATTGTGTCGACATGTAACCACCTGTCTGCAAAGGATATCTCTCTCTCAGACCCCCTTGTTGGGTGAATTTTCGGACCCAAGTTTATAACCCGCCTAGGGTAAAGCTCAGGAAAATGGTCATGCGAAAACAGTGGAAGGGAAGATTTTTCTTGGCCTAGAAGTCGGACGAAAAAGATCTGTTCGGAAGGAACCAAGGATGACATGACCGTTGGTTATGGGAAGGAGCACGAGAGTTAACCCTAGAGTTCGGAGTTCACGCATCAGGAGAGTTGCATGTTAGCGCGGCCTAGTCTTCTGAAACATGAAGTTGCGAAGTGACCTGGACCGTGGATCTATGGATCCTTCAGGATCCACACCAACTGTCAGATCTACGAGTTCAGAGTTCACACATCAGGAGAGTCGCGTGTTAGCACGACCTAGTCTTTTGAAACCTGAAGTCACGAAGTGACTTGGATCGTGGATCTATGGATCCTTCGGGATCCACCTCAACCATCATATCTATGAGTTCGAATTTCACACATTAGGAGAGTCACGTGTTAGTGCGGCCTAGTCTTCTGAATCCCAAAGTTGTGAAGTGACTTGAACCATGGATCTAGGGATCCCACGAGACTCCCCTTGATCATCTGATCCATGAGTTTGGAGTTCGAGAGGTTTGCGAGTGAAGGCGACCACGAACTCCGAAACACTGTAACTTCCATCAGCTAGTGAGTTAGACGAGGATTATGCCAGTTGTTAGAAGGTTTGTCGACTGGATTTCTCTTCTCGGGCTAGGACCCTAGAGAGGGTATAATTTGGGATGAAATCCCCATAGACGTCAGACGATTCTCAGCTATTGAACGCTGAGGAACTTTGGGAAGCCATAATATATAAACCAAGGGTTGTATTAGCGCCTGGTAGGAGTCGTTAGAAAGCTACAGGTAAGTGGAAGAGGATAAATCATTTCAGAGAGATGATTTGAGATGAGATAGTTAAGGAGAAAACGAAATCATGACACCTGAACCCTTAAAGGAGTATTTAGGGGTCGGGTGTGTTACAATAAGTAAATATATTTTTTGTGGTAACCAAGTTATATTAGCTGCAAATAAGACTACCAAAACCTAATGCAAGATGATGGAAATAAAACTAGCAATGACTAGATAAATTCACAATAGTTAGAACAATATTTGGTAGCATTTAAGGGGTTGTTAATTAGAGTTATAAACAATTATTGTAACAGCCTTATGGCTCTATCAAAATATTTTTACAACAACATCTTCTACCCACCAAAATCAACAAACAATCCACCCAAAATATACTATTCAATTAGTAGAATAATTATGGTAGTTTTCTAGTGACTTTTAGTAGTAGAAAAGTGAACAATAAGTCAAGAAAGATGTTTTTTCAGCATCCCTAATGTCTGTAGCATTAATTTATAACAACAAAGAGAATCACTTGACCAATCAAAATGCCCCTAGAGAAAAACAAATCCTATAGCATGTAGAAATAGATCCAACTTTAACAATTGCAATATCTCAAAAATTCACATATACCAATGCATGAATATACAATCTCCAATGCAAGTAGTTGAGTTCCTTATTAATTGGGTTAATGGAGTCTCTTGTGTATAATCTAGGTTTTTTTACTTCTCTAGGGGTGTAATCTCTTTTACTCCCTAGAGAAAACAAAACCTAGCAAGGTAAATCTACAAGGGTGTAAGCCCTTTTATTCCTTGTAGCAACCTTTGGAAAATAACTCTTTTCAATAATAACAAAGATGGATGATGATGGAGGGTGTATGCTCTTATACTCCTTCAAATATGTAGAAAACTTAACCTTCAAACAAGAAATACAACACACTTATGCAGAAAATTCCTTACCAATTTCAAGAGATTACACAAAAAACCCTTCTTTACCAAGAACATTCCATCACATCACCAAGAAAATGAGCATCAAGAGATAGAGCTAGCCTTCCTTCCAATAGACAAGTAATAAACATCCACAATACACCAAGAAAGAGATGGAGTGATTTTCCCAAGTAGGGAGAAAATTTTAGTCAAGAGAGTATGTAATTCTCAAGCACATGATGATAAAATGAAATGAAAGTGACCTTTATTTATACAAGGTCGCTCAAAACCAATTTGTCCACTTTTTTAAAATGTCAACAAAAAACCAGAGAGGTTGACCTCCTCTGTTTTCCCTTTATAACTTAGATTTACAAAATATATAAAGTAATTCCTATTTTAGGGGTGACACCATGCCCTAAAGGGTGACGTTAGGCCTCCAAGAGAGATGTTGAGCCCTTTGATGAAGATCCTTAGGCCTCTAAAGTCCATGTTCCTTGCCTTGTCACATCACCATCAACCATGTGAACCCCATCAAAAATCCTAGCCTCCATGTAATGTCTAGGGCATAGAAAGTGATGTTTTAGGCCTCCAAAGGCCAATATTGAGGTACAAGGGGCTATCATGTGATCATATCATGGTGTCCAAGTGTCTCCAAAGGAAACTTTCATCCTCCCAAGTGTCCAATGAGAGTGGGCACATCATCTAACATGTGGTTTCATGCCCCTATGAAGGTTTAAGCAACCTTGTGCCTCCACGAAAAATATTTCACCTGGAAAGGCCCTACAAAGACAAACAAGTACACCCTCCAAGGGTCCACAAGTCACAAATATCATGTCAATTAATCCATATTTAATAAAATAACCACCCAAACATGTGCATCAAATCCCCCCTTTTCAAAATAAACAAATGCTCAAAGACCTTATACAACTTGCCTGCAAATTTAAGTATGGGAGGGTTGTCACGGTGTCCTATTGGGTAGATCATTCCCCAAGTCAAAGAGTGTTTCCCAAGAGGACCCTCTCTAAGTCATGTAACCGAGTATGAGATGGATGGGAGTGTGACTTTTTGGCATGGGGTTTCTTGACATACAAGGGCTCATATTGTCTCATTTATGGGTGCCTTTGTAGAGAGTGTGCTTTCTCTTGAGTTACCCAATATTTGTGTTCCACCCTTTTCCAAACCCCTTTTTGTCATCTTTCCAATCCCTGCTTTCATTTATAATTTTCAAATTTGAGGGTCCGCCTTTAAGGGTTTCCAAGCTTTAGCATTATTTTTGGGACCGTGACGAGCACTGAATGGGTAGAGCTCAAGTTGGATCAGATTTTGGTGGTCCTTATTTGCTATGTTTAGTTTCTTTTTTAGAATCATTTTATTATTATTTATAGCAGTTGAAATCTACCTTTGGGCCATCAACCCCTTCTTCCCATGAAATAAGGTACAAGCCCTTTTTGGGTCAATGTGCCTGAAATCACAAAAGATGAGGAAACAAAAGGGAAGAAGTATGGAAAGTGATAAGTATGTGAAAGAATGGTACGATGACCCTTCAAGGAGACCCCCTAGTAGTAACCATTTTCCTGAGTCTAACCCACTTACTAGGAAAACATGTTAGACACCAAGATTGAATGAGGCAAAAGGAATAATTTCTAGGAAAACGTTTTCAAAATTAAGAAAGGACCCTTTGTAACATGTTCAAATGCTTCAATTATTAAAATGACACTTACCACAACAATAGAATTGTTACCTCATGAAGGAAGACA
The DNA here is from genome assembly GCA_032191745.1 of Picea mariana. Taxonomy (NCBI): domain Eukaryota; kingdom Viridiplantae; phylum Streptophyta; class Pinopsida; order Pinales; family Pinaceae; genus Picea; species Picea mariana. The sequence continues at coordinate 68,674 of JASDQU010501844.1, forward strand.
TGTTTTCCTCTGTGGGACAAGATGGGTGTGGTGGATGTTGTTGCCATTTATTAGATGGTGATGCATGGTGAGTGAAGGGATATGCTTGTTGATCTACCTCTCGGTGCTCCATGTCAACAACCTATGGGCCTAGATACATCATGTCCTTAGTTATCCATAGGAATGGGGGGATAAAAATGCCTAAGGATTTGATAATATTCTTGTAGGGGAAACTGAATTGATGGAGTACATCGGTTAGGAGGATCAAAGGAGTCTATGGAGGCTTGTAATGGAGGTATGTAGAATTGTCTTGTGTAGCTACATTAACTCGGGGCATGACACATGTACTTTAGAATGTAGTGTCTCACTTGTGTTGGCCCACAAGTTCTCATTGTAGGTTTCTTGTAAGGGATAAGACCCACATTGTACTATTGGCCCCCCTTAGTTCTCATTTAAATAGAGGAAGGAGAAAACTTTTCCTTTCATATACACATTTCCGTTCAGTCACTTGTATTCATTCTTTTGATCAGGTGTGACCTAGAGAAGAGTGCATTAGCCTCTCTCTCTCTTTGTCTAGAGTCTTCATATGTGCTCTCTCTCTCTCTCTCATTGCTAGGGTTTTTTGGTATTCCTAAAGTATCTTGAAACATATTGGAGGTCTAGGGTTAGGGTTTATCCCTTGGATATAAGACATTAAAATTTTGTGATAAAACCCTAGGGTGTAATTGTGAAGAAGAGGAGGAGGAGAGGATGTCTTTCCTTGGAGGATTTGTTGAGTGACTCTTGCACATTGGATCTTATTGGTTACTAGAGTTTTGTTGATTTTACCTACCTAGTGTTTGGAGAGTTGGGAGAATTTGTACTATCCTTGAGAGAAGGATATGGTATGTACATGTACTTCATCTTAAGCATATTAATGAAGTTTCCAATTTTCCAAAACTTGTGCAATTTCCATATTTAATTTCTCAACTATATTTGTTCTTTATGCATTGTTATATACATTCATGCATGGCTATCTGATTTGACATAAGTAAAAGGACAATTATCGAGTTATTTGACATCTAAGTGAATAATATAAGGGGTTGGTTTACTATTGTTGTACTATTGTTATTAATGTTGATACCAATCTGTGATGTACCCATCCCACTGGGCCCCTCAAAATTCTTGATGGATTTTGAATTATGATACCAATTATTAAAAATAAGAAGTATGATACCAACACATGAACTATTCAAGAACATGCTAAACTATAAAGGAAATTTTTAATATGCAATGCACAACAATAAAAACAAGCATGCATGATATGAATACATATCAAAGATAATTTTTACATGGTGGAATATAAAATACAAAGAAAATAGAGAGAACACTTATCTTTAAATAACCATTCGACAACTAGTTGTAGACATTGGACGTTCCACCCAACCATATACATTGTTGCTATAGTTCTAAAAAATAGTTCACCCTCGAGCCAGGGCTATGAATCCAAAAGGATAAGTCCTATGAAACCTCTAAAACACACAATAATTAGCTTACAAGCTCTCACAATTTTCTCAGCCACAATAAAATCCTAGTTTACCAACTCTCTTTCCCTCTCAACCCTCACAACACAAAGAAATGAATCCCCTTCACTACCATGCAGTCCCTCAGGTTGTTCCACTTCTTTTATAGGGCTCGAGTGCTATTGTTCAGGAAGAATATCAATGCTAGAAACTACAAGGACTCTTAGATATGAAAAATTATTTCACAACTTCCATCATTCTCATGCACACTGACATCCATTCCTTTTTGGAACAATAAAAAATTACTTACATACAATAAGAAAAGGCTCTTTTCCCCCAAAAATTCATTTTTCATTCCACAAAACCTAGAACTAGAGTGAGCAAGAATGAATAAGGAATGAGTAACAATGAAAGGTGAACCAAAGTGAGTGAGCAACCCCTAACAACCCAAAAGAGGGGTGCATATAATTACATGCAATAAAGCATCGCATGACCTTCCCCAAGAAGATCACTTAACCACTTTTCCCAACTAATTGCAAGATGGGTGAATAAAATATAATGAAAATACTTATCCCCTTTAGCCCCCTCTCTCATGGAATGATATCTCCCTATCTCTATCCTTATATGTCTTACAACTAGCGATGCATTTTATTATTAAAAATATTCAAAGTATTACATTTTCTAGGATCTATGGCCTTTCAAATTCACAGGCACTCTGGCCTTTCATCAAATAAGAAAAAAATACATTACAAGTCTGGTGACTCAAAACTGGGGTATTACATTTCCCTCCTTATTTTGGCACTGTCCTCAGCGCATATACAAAAGAGAAGTTAAAATTTCAAAAATTTATGGGTACTCTTCATGCATGGCATCCTCATGGTCCCATGTAGCATCTTCAAGATCATAGTAGCTCCACTAAACCTTTACCAATCCCATGGCTCGATTCTGGAGAACCTTGACCTTCCTGTCCAATATGCACACTGAATGGACCTGAAAGTATCCTTCTAGCTCCACCTGAATCAATTTTCAATCAATAACATGCTTAGGATCATAAACATACTTTTTCAGCAAAGAGATATGAAATTCATTATTCACATTTATGGAATCATGCAATGAAATCATGTATGAAACTGGCCCTATTATATCCAATATCTCTAATGGACCATAAAATCTAGTTTCTAGCTTCGTATAGTTTCCCAACTTCAATGAGATCTTCTTAGGATTCACTTTCAAAATCACATTCTCTCCCACTAAATTCTCTAGGTGTCTTGTTCTTATATGCATAACTCTTTTGTCTATCTTATGTTGCTTTCAAATTCTATTTAATTTTCACTATCTGGTCTTTCGTATCCTTGAGCAATTTTGGCCCAAGTACTAGTCTATATGTTGGGTTATCTCAACTCATTTGAGTATTGCATTTTCTACCATACAAATCTTCAAATGGGCTCATCTTCGATGGAGTTTGATACCCATTATTGTAGGAAAACTCAACCAAATGAAAGTAATCTTCCCACTTAGATGATTTATCCATCACATACATTCTCAACATGTCTTTAGTCACTTGGTTGACTCTCTCTGTCTACCCATCTGATTGTGGATGGTATGGTGTACTAAAATTTAGATTTGTACTAAATCCTTCAAATAATCATCTTCAAAAGTTTGACATAAACTTTGTATCTCTGTTTGAAACGATTTCCTTAGGTATTCCATGCAACCTAGAAATTTCCCTCATCAATTTATGCAGTATTATTTGTTGTATGAATCATCTTCACTGGAACAAAATGAGTAGCCTTTGTCAATTTATCCACTACTACCATTATTGAATCATGTTTCTTTGTTGGCAATTTGGTAACAAAATCAATGGTTACCACTTCTCATTTTTGTAAGAGGAGAAAAAATATTTTCAAATATAGACTTGAGATTAGGATATCACCAGGTGACAATAAAGCAAGAAGACATTAGTAAGACAACCTTTAGAACCATGTATGGGAATTATGATTTTGTAGTGGTGCCATTTGGATTGACCAATGCACCAAATGTATTTATGTGCTTAATGAATGAAATATTCATAAATTATCTGTATAAGTTTTTCATTGTCTTCTTGGATGACATACTTATTTATTCAAAGTCAGAAGAAGAACATGAGCATCACTTGAGGTTGGTACTACAAGTGCTAAGAGAACACCGTCTTTATGCCAAATTAAGCAAGTGCTCTTTTTACCAAGAGTAGATCCATTATTTGGGGCACATTATTTCAAAAGAAGGTATAGTAGTATATCTAGAGAGTATTGAAGCCTTTAGAGGATGGCCAACACTGATCTAGATGGATATTGGTGGCCACCCACCTATTCCAACTGGCTCCTCGTGTCCTTTTTTTATTCAACATGTCTTTCTCTACTTATTTATAATTGTGAGTTCTATACTTATAGGGATGTTTGAATCCTCACACATTCTCCAGGTGGTTATGGGTGGTCTCTCGCCTAATCCAACTGGCTTATTTTGTATGTTTTCATGTCAACACATCTTGTTGTACTTCTAGGGTTGTTTTGGGGCCCTAAACGTTGTTTTTTTTTTTTTTAGTCATACTATAGACGGAGTCAAATCCTGATGCAATAATTTGTAGTTCTCTGAAATACCTTTCCAATGGGCTATCACATGCCTAAAACGGAGGTCGTATGCAAAAGTTATGACCCTAGGAAGTTTAGGTACCAGATTACACCAACTTACCCGTAGGGCCCACATGACTTTTGGTGTTTCAACTTCTAGGGTTAGGTTTTTTGATGTCTAGGGTTTTGGCATTCATGAGTAATATGAAAAGGGCCTATGGAGCCTCATTGTAATCCATTCTTCTCAGACGGATGCGTGTAGCAACCACATCTCTTCTTAGAGATAGCTACCACCATTCGAGCAAGTTTTAGTTCTGTAGTTTTACAGTTTCAACCTATTTCATTATTTAATAGAAGGTATTGTTCACTGGATATTTTTGTTATTATTCCTATCTCCATGTTTATGATATTCAGTTTGTTAATTAGTTCATTTTTATCCTAAATTTGGATCAATAATACAAGGTATTAATGCTACTCTGGTCAAAGACAAAAAGAGATTGTTTATTCCTTATAGATTCCAAGTTTGTTACTATATAGTAAAGGATGTTAAGCATTGCAAGCAAGGGGACATGTTCAATTGGAGGACATGTTCAATTAGAGGATAGGTTCATGAATGGTAGGTTCAAAAAGCATGATCCTAAGGGTTTGGTCCTCAATCATGCTAAACATGTCTCTTTAAGTTGGCCATATTCTCATGAGAAATGACAAGAGGAAATTTTCATTGAAGATGCTCAATATTGGAAGGAGGTGAAGAAAATGAAAGTACACCAAAATATAATTGTTTTTTCTTCCTTGTCTCTTGAAGAACAAATAAAGATTATTAACCAAGGATCCACTTCTAGAAAAGAAACTGATAAAGAGAAGAAAGAAGAAGATATACTAAAGGAAGAAAAGAGAAACAAGCCCTGCAAGCAAAACAAGAGAAGATTATCAAGGAAAAAGAACAAAAAAGGAAACTGTAGGAAGATTCAAGGAAGAAAGAGGAGGAATATTTCGACCAACAATTGTTGAAAGAGTAAGAAAAAGGGATGAAAATGAATGGAAAAAAGAGAGTACATAGAGAAAAGGAATAGGGATCAGGAATAAAAGGCTCATGTTGAGGAACAAGAACTGAATAAAAAGCTTAAAGAAGAGTAAGTTGAAGAACAAAGGAAGATCCAAGAAGAATAAGAACAAAGGAAGAAATATTAAATGGAAAAAATCAATAAAGAAAAGGTTGAAAGAGAATAGAGCCTCAGGGAAAAGCAAGAGAGTCTTGCAATAGTTGTAAATCCCTCTATGATGGTTGTTTTGACCAAGGATGTGGAACAGGTGGACAAAACTAATGTTCCCATCATCAATTAAAGCATGAATAAGGAGGAAACCCCAACATATCCAATGGGGGAGAAGTAAATGGAAACAAATGATGACAATAGTGAGCATGACAATGAAACATGTGAAGAGGATATGATTGAGACCAACAATGAATATGATCAAGGTCCAGTTAGTGGTCAATATTTAGAAGTACCTTTTCCTAGGATCCAAGAAGGAAATACATATGTCCCTAATACCCATTTGGATGAAGATGATGATAAAGGTCATAATACAGGTAATAAATGTAATACAAGTGGTGAATATTTATGAATAAATAAGCAAAATAATGAAGACACGAATACCACACCTAAGCATACTTAAGAGGAAGACAAAGTTATCGATAAATTTGTTGAAAATTTGCTTGATGGGTCATCAGACGAAGAAAAGGAGGGAGATACGCAAGATAAATCACAAGAGACATCCACAGATTAGGTAAGGCTTTATATGAAAGATAAATAAGGAAAGAAGGATTCTCCGGGAAAGGTTTCAAGTTAAGAACCCATTTCTAAGCACTTCTATACCCTTGGAAGTGTAAGCAACATCCTAGGCTCTTGTATTAAGCAGTGGATTACTTTGTATGTTTCTTGTTACACCCCCATGCATATGGGTAACTAGAGGAGATCATGTCTCATGGCCCACAATCTCGATGAATATGAAGATCAACATTTCCACCCATGGAGGCCCAATAGCACTCTCTTGTTCCTCTTTCACTTTGGTCACCAAATCTCATTGAATTCAATCAACACAATATTTCAGAGATGGTAATCCAACGTCATCATAAGGTACATTAGTCCTTATTTCATACATAGTGTTTTTCTTAATATATTATGCATTTGAATGAGGATCATTGGTTTAAGTTGGATAATGGATCATAATCTCAAGAAGTTGTGTTTGGTTCCTTGATTCACCTTGGTGGCCAACATTTGTAACCTAGTCCCATGTTGTCACCCCCAAGGAAAATGGGTACTATTTGGGGGGGGTCTCACAAGGGTAACATTATATTTCTATGCCATACTTAACACTTACCATCATGAATCTTGTCACAGTGTAAACTTCGGTAATGGGTCGTGGTTAATTCTCTCATGAGAAGAGGGGATAAAGGCCTAGAGGTTGATTGCAGTTTGTAGTAAAAAAATAATAAATAAATAATGATGTTAAAGAAAGAAAGATATAATAGAAAGGACTCTCGGAAGCTAGTCCATACTTGAGATCTACCTTTTCCGCATTCGTCCTGGTCCCAAAGTAATGATTTTAAAGCTTGAAACCTTATAAATGAGACTTTGAAATAAATAAAAGGAAAATAAAAAGGTAGATTAAGGGGTTGAAAAAATGTAGCACTTAGAAAGTGGTAACTCATGAGAAAGTGCACCCTCCACAAAGGAACTCATAGAAATGGACCAAATGACTCCATAAACCATGAAGTGAGCCCAACATGTTTCACTGTCACACTTACTCTTGAGGGGTTATTTTCATTACTACTTCCCCTGGGACATATCCCTCTACTTGGATCTTTCTTTCCTATTTTGGTTGGCACATCTAATAGGATCTGATGATGTCCCCCCCATAATTAAACTACCAAATCACATAAAGTCTTGAGCTAGTGTGAAATTTGAAGGGGATACTTGATGTGAACTATTTATGTGGCTTATATCTTAAGTAACATCTTACTTTGTATGATTTAAGGGATCTTATACCTTATGAAAATTGGTTTTACTTGATTCCATGCTTTAATTTGATTTGAATTCCCCTAACATGGTTCTTTGAAGGGTGTCTCATGCGTTCACCCGAGACATTGTGCATTTGTCTATAGGATATGGCACATGTAACACAGAGCCTTGATTCATAGGATGGCTTGAGAAACTCAAATACAAGTGCTCACATATTTTGTACCTTGGATGACTCACACATGTGCTTGAATTTTTCTAGATATGATCACGATCACACATTTATGGGAAGGAATTGCATACTCTAGACAATGCACCCACACCTTACCTAGCTACTTGATGGAGGATGTTTCACTTGTTTTGGCTTAGACAACATGCAAAGATAAGATGGATCTTCTCTCCACCTTGGACATTGACTTCTACACCTTGGACATTGGGATTTTAATGATGACATCATGAGCTAGGGTTTGATGGAGATGATAGGGTTTACATGCCACATGGACACCACATGATAATTTAAGGTGGCATGGAATTCTCCCACCTTGATTTCACCTTAGATGATGACACGTGGCCTTTGGAGGCCCTCCTTCACCTCTTGGAGGCTTGACATCACCACATGTGTAGCATTATCATTATTTTTTTATGATTTATCATTGTAGAGTTTGTTTTGAGGGGTCAAATCCACTTTTAGCATGGATTGTTGATGTTGTATTCAAATTATGTGGACAAAAGTTCTTGGTTACCTCATATAAATAGAGGAAGCACTCATTTCATTTTTTCATCATCACATCTCCTCAAACAATTGAGAGAGCTTCTCTCGAAAAGTTTTCTCTACCTTTCTTTTGTCTCTTAGAGTGTATGTGCACCTCTTGGAGTGACTTTAGATGGATGTTTTCTCTTGTTGATGGTGATTCTTCATGAATTAGGGTTTCCTCAAGCTAGTGCTCCTTGTTTGTAAGTATTTACATTGATTTCATGTGGTATTTCATGATTTATCTTGATAATTTTCTTTATTAGAATGGTAATTGTGCATGTAATATTGATATTTTTGAAGTTTTGAAACCCTAAGTGGAAGGATTAAGAGCGGTTATCCCCTTCCCTTGTTGTTTTCACCTCAACTTGTTGAAGCATTTAATATTTTCTCTAAGGGTTAGGAGTGGCTATCTCCTTAGGTTTTATCTTAGCTAGGATTTGTTTCTAGGAGTTAGGAGTGGATACCCCCTAGGTTCAAGACCTATTTCAATTCAATTTCCTTTGCTAGACACCCTAGAGAAAGTGGGACGACATCTAGGATTTATGAGTGGATAAACCCTAGTAGTCTTCCTTTGAGGTTTGACTTGGTTCTATAAGGGGATATATCTAAGTCTGAAACCTTCACCTTCTCTCTTGCTTGGCCTCCTTGAATGCATTGTCTTGACTCCATTTTCCTTAGGAAAGTAAAACAACACTAGTATAGTTGATTGCAAGTGATGGCCGAAACCCTGGTCAAATTAAATACATACTCTCTCTAAAAATTGTTTCTTAAATTGCATTTATGACATCATTAGCAAGTTAATTCTACCCTAATGCTTTGAATAATTACTAGTTTACTTGCTACTGTCATAAATTGTTTGCTACAACCATTAGGGATGCATAATTTTGCTACAAATTTGCTTAATATTGTGGAACTTGCCTAGAAAATTGTTTTAGCAATTGGACATTGTTTCCCTTGTTTTAAGCCAAATTCACAGAAACAATTGCTAATTTTTTGGGTTGTAATTCTTGTTGTTGTTATAAATATTTATTTTCCAATATAAATTGGATGACTACTACAAATTAAAAAAAAAAAAAAAATTGTTTGTCATCTATAAATATTTCTTTTCCAATATAAATTGGATGACTACTACAAATTTACAAAAAAAATGGTTTTTCTTGTCATCTAGTGTCTAGAGGTGATTATTATGCTATATAACTCGGTAATTGATCATTTTATGCATTGAAGAGTTTGTTGTCTCATATAGGTGGCCCAATTACCTTGTTCAAACCAATTTGTCCCTTCACCTTTCATAGACCTAGCTTGACTATCTAATTGACCAATATAGGGTGGCTATAAGCTTGGGCAATATTGCTATTTGATCCCTTGAAGTCATTAGGGAAGCCTCCCTTGTGTCGGAATTTTTTGTCCTTCACTTAAAAAAAGGGAAGTATCTGCTTAGGTGATAGTGGTATATATTTCCAATTATTACAT
>JASDQU010501845.1:44326-77559 GCA_032191745.1 Picea mariana
GGAATATACATCATAAGTATGGGAGGAAGAAGAGTTCCATTGTGGAGCCAATTCCTATGATGAAGTAATTACTAGAATACAAGGAAAACCCATTAGAAGAAACGTTGATGAAGAAAAAGCATGAGAGTAGGCTAAGAAGAAAGTAGAAGAAGAGGCAACAGTGAAGGAATATGTTGCAACTACATCAGTGCAATCGGGATGAGTAGAAGAAGAAGAGCCATTAATAGAGAATAAAAGGATAAAGAAAGAAAAGACGCACAAGAAAAAGGAAGATGTGGTAGAGAAAAAAATAAAAAGTGATGAAGCCAAAGCTAAGGCTAAAGTTGATGCAGCAATGGCAACATCCAAGACAAAAGTCGTAGAAAATGAAAATGCCAAGAAATCAACAAAGGAAACAACAACAAGAGAAGCAGTGTGGAAAGAAGCAAGTGAAGCCACAGAAAAGGAAAATGAGGAATAGAAACATAAGAAAGAGGAAGAGACAAGGAACAATGATGCAACACCAATGGACACCAATATCCCATAGATACCAACAATAGGCACTAGTGGAAATTATCAATTCAATGGGATAGGTCTAGGGACTTTTAGCCCATTCAAAGAAAGAAAAGTTCCCAACATAAATAATTTCACATATGACAAGGCCAAGGGAAGAATCATGAAAGAAAAAATAAGGAAAGTGCCAGTCACAGGGGGTATTCCGATATCAATACTTACACAGACCCCGGTGAAGGAAAACATCAATAAAGACCCTTTTGCCATAGCATCTGTTGGCATTGCTTTCATGATGGAAATGGAAGATAATATCAGGAACCTACATGACCAAAACCTAGCAAAGGATGCATGTATTAGGGAGATAGAGTAACAACTCAAATGAGTAAAGATTGATGAGGGAAACCTACACAGATTCAAGGATAGTGGAGTGAAATTAAAGGAATAACTAGAAGAGACCATCATAGATATGTATTCCCACATGCACCTATTCCAAGAGACAGTGGCCACCATTATGGAACAGCATAGCAAGGTGCAGGAAAAAATCACTCATTTCAACAATATCCGAGAAATCATAGGTGATATTGATAGGTGGATCATTGAAAATCTAGATGTGCCAATTGAGCTTCTACATCCCTCAAGCGTAGAAAGGAAAGTTGATCTCGTTGCACTTGATCATTTCCATCATGACAAGAAGAGAGTAGAAAAATAAACAACCTACTCAATGGTGATTTGTTCATGACTATACAAGGCAACACAAGACCTAAAAAGAAAGTGTTGTCTCTGTCCCCTTGAAGAACTTGGAAAGACTCTTATCACTAAAAAATTAATAAAGAAAATACAATAGAATACAAGTCACAAGTGGGAGGTAACTAAATAGACCTCCAAGGTGGAAACAAAGATAATCAAATAGCATCTCATTCATCCCACCAAAGTCTGCACCATGATCTAGGCATTCATGGCTACTCTGGAAAAAGATATGCGAACTCTCAAAAACAACACAACCATGCATAAGCTCACTCTCAAGGAATTGGTGTACTATCATATCTTATCACTTTACGATTAGTTAGAGATGTGGAATTCCTACATTTGAGATAAGAGCACATAGACAAGGCATAACAAAAAATTGGAATTTTTTGTCAACTACATCCTATTTTATCTTTTTCTAACCACCTTTAGTTTTGTCTTTATCCTCACACATGTCAAACAAATATTAAGGGGAGATGAAAATTTTTGTAACAACTTCTTGAGTAATACAAGAAGACATTTTGGGAGTTAGGAATAATTGTATAAATACAGGGGGAAGCCCATTTAGAACATTTTCTTCAATCATATTATAGAGTCGAGAACTATTTCAAGGAAGTATATTGTGTTTACTATTATTGAGAAGCTCGTAGGGATAGATTTTGATAGAGAGAATAACTTATGTGTATTGCTGTTTGTTGTGAACTATTTCCAACATAATGTTTTTTGTCCACATGGGTTGTAAGAGCATGTTTTTCTTATAGACTTTTCTAATTCAATAAATGGTATTCTTACAGTTTTGTTATTCTTTCTCATATTTAATGTCTTGAGCACATGGGCTTGTTATGCATGCAAAAATATGATATAGACTACTATGGTTATAAAATTGTACGCATGTGTTATCTAAATTTGTACCTTTGTGACAACTATCTAATCAAAGGGTTTTGTAGAGTTTAGTGTCACTTCATCTCACTCAATTACAATAATTTTCTCTGAGCTAGATAGAATAGTTTAAAAGTAGATTAGATTTATTTTATGCATTTACATAGTCTCCATCTACATCTTTAATTTTCATTATCTACATCTTTAATTTTCATAACCATCCACCTTTTCATTCTCACAACCATCAATGGAAGTCGGGCCAGAATCTGTATGGGTCTCCTAAACCAAATGGTGCATAGTCTAATCGGGATAGTGTACCGAGGAGTACACATTATTGTTGCAAGGAATTTATTCCATGTTAATGGATTCTCTCTATAGGACCTATGTGGCCATGGTTTGGGGCCCTATGCATATTGTTGGGTTAATATTGACTCAGTCATAGAGTCTGATTCTCTCATTGTTGGATTTATTGTTAGTGGTTTACATGCCCATGGTATTTTATGTGAGTATTTGCATCTCTTTGCATGTCCTTTCATGGCTATKTCCACACCATGCATGTATTTGCATTGTAATTTAATTTTGGTAAAGGAATTAGGGTTGTAATTGATGAAGCCTACTTAATGGATTGAGATACTCCAYTGTAAGAAACCTCAAGTAGCCTCTGGTAGCCTCAATCGGTCGRTGTGGCTTGTCTTGGCCAGTTTKTCCAAGGTTATTAATAGATATCTATGGAGGTACTAGTTCTCCTCGTCAATGGTTTMCAGGGTAAATATCTAATGTACATKTATGTGCATGCTTTCTTTTGGTACTATTTCTCTCTCATCTTTTAACATGATATCAAAGTTGGGAAGACCCAGACTCTCCAATGAGAGTGTTCTGATGTTGAGATCCATTCTTATGAAATTGTAAGTAAAGTGAGTGACTTATGGAAGAGAGATATGTACACAAATTGAAGTGATGGTTAAAGTGTTTATGAACCATGGTGATTGGCACATGGAAATGGTGCATAGGAAGAAGTGCATTGAGGATGAACTAAATTAATGAGTGATTTGGGTCATTGTATAAGGAGTAGGGAGGGATACTAGTAAAGAAGTTTCTAGATGCTTCTTGCATCATTTTCTTGGGAATGTAGTGGATCAATGTGGAGGATAGGAAAGATTGAATTAAGGAATAAGTACTTGGTGAATGAGTGCTTAGGATCATTGTATTTGGACCAAGGAGTCAGGCTAGTAAAGAAGATGGTAGATGTTTCTTGCATCATGTACCCGAGCATACAGTGGTAAGATAAGTACTTGGTCTAAGTAATTGTATTTGGAGCAGGAGTGATTCTTGCAATCAAATAGTTTTATGTTTCATAGCATCATGTGCTAGGGAATGAAATTGTAATTATTTTTATGGATTTGTATTTTGTTACATGTAAATAGGCAAATTTCTATAAGACCTATTTATGCATGCATACCCTTGGTTTGATGGTTCACCGGTATAAAGTATATACATAGACCTAGGTGATAGGGGGGCATGTTGTATTCCTTATACCCGGTTTATAAACTTTGAGGGTGGTAAGTGTTTATCTCAAGTCAAGTTTAAAAGGGGGAATGTTGGGTTAATATTGACTTGGTCATAGAGTCGTTGATTCAATCATTGTTGGGTTTACCATTAGTGGTTTATGGGCCCATGGTATTTTCCCATGGCATTTGATGTGAGTATTTTCATGTCTTTGCATGGCCATGCATGTCTTTGAATGCCCTTAAATGACTATCTCTACACCATGCATGTATTTTCATGTATTCACATGGATATCTCTACTCTATGCATGTCTTTTAATGGCTATCTCAAGTCCATGCATGTCTTTGCATTGTAATTTAATTCTGGTAAAGGAATTAAGTTTCCAATTGATGAATCCTATTTAATGTCTTGAGATACTACATTGTAAGAAGACTCAAATAACCTATGGTAGCCTCAATTGGATAATGTGGCATGGCTTGTTTGATTTGGCCAAGGTTCTTAATAGATATCTATGGAGGTGTTGGTTCTCCCAGTTAATGGTTTTGAAGGTAAATATCTAATGTCAATTTATGTGCGTGCATTCTTTTAGTGTTATTTCTCTCTTATTTTTTAACATGGTGTCAGAGTTGGGTAGACTCGGACTCTCCAATGAGAGTGGTATCATGTTGAGATCCATGCTTATGAAATTGTAGGTAAATTGAGTGACATGTGGAAGAGATATATGTCCACAAATTTAAGTGATGGTTCATGAGTTTATGAACCATGGTGAATGACATGACATGGAAATGGAGCATAGGAAGAAGTGCATTGAGGATGAAGTACTCAGTGAATGAGTGATTTGGTACATTGTATTTGGAGCAAGGAGGGAGGTTGGTACAGAAGATGGTAGATGCTTCTTGCATGTTTTTCTCGAGAATATAATGGATTTATGTGGAGGATAGGTGGAAGTTCATTAAGGAAGAAGTACTCGGTGAATTACTACTTAGGCTCATTATATTTGGAACAAGGAGGGATGCTAGTAAAAAAGATAGTAGATGCTTCTTGCATCATGTTCTTGGGAATACAGTGGTAAGATAAGTATTTGGTCTATGTAATTGTATTTGGAGTAGGAGGAATGCTTGGAATGAAATAGGATGAAGTGTCATAGAATTATGTGCTATGGCATACAATTGTGATTATTTTTATGGAGTTGGATTTTATCACATGTAAATGGGCATATGATCATAAGACCTATTTAGGCATGCGTACCCCTAGTATGATGCTTCACGTGTATAAATTCTAGACGTAGACCTAGTTGATATGGGGCATGTAGTATTCCTGATGCCTGGTTTATAAACTTTTAGGGGTTAGGTGTTTATCCCAAGTCAAGTTTAAAAGGGGGAATGTTGGGTTAATCTTGACTCAGTCATTAGGTCCTTGATTCAGTCATTGTTGGATTTACTATTAGTGGTTTATGGGCCCACGATATTTTCCCATGGTATTTGATGTGAGTCTTTGCATGTCCTTGCATGCATGGACATGAATTTCTTTTTATGTCTTTCCATGGCTATATCCACATGATGCATGTTTTTGCATATCTTTACATGGCTATCTCCACTCTATTCATGTATTTGCATGGCTATCTCAAGTCCATGCATGTCTTTGCATTGTAATTTAACTATGGTAAAGAATTAGGGTTGTAGTTGATGAATTCTATTTAATGGATTGAATACTCTGTTGTAAGAAGCCTCAAGTAGTCTCTGGTAGCTTCAATTGGTTGGTGTGGCCTGGCTTGGCCGGTTTGGCCAAGGTTCYTAACAGATATTTATGGAGGTCTTGGTTCTCCTGATTAATGGTTTCTAGGGTAAATATATAATGTCAATTTATATGCATGCTTTCTTTTGGTGCTATTTATCTCTCATTTTTTAACATGGTATCARAGTTGGGAAGACCTGGACTCTCCAATGAGAGTGGTCTCATGTTGAGATCCATGCTTATGAAACTGTAGGTAAAGTGAGTGATATGTGGAATGGATATCTGTACAAAAATTAAAGTGATTATTCATGGGTTTATGAACCATGTTGAATGACACATGGAAATGGAGCATTGGTAGAAGTGCATTGAGGACGAAGTAGTTGGTGAATGATTTCTTTGGCTCACTATATTTGGAGCAAGGGAGGTTGGTACATAATTTGGTATATGCTTCTTTCATGATTTGCTCTAAAATACAATGGATCGATGTGGAGGATAGGAGGAAGTGCATTAAGGAAGATGTACTCAGTGAATGAGTGCTTAGGCTCATTGTATTTGGGATGAGGGATGCTGGTAAAAAAGCTATTACATGCTTCTTGCATCATCTGCTAGAGCTTACAATGGTATGATAAGTATTTGGTCTATGTAATTGTATTTTAAGTAGGAGGGATGCTTGGAATGAGATAGGTTGATGTTTCATAGAATCACGTGTTAGGGCATATAATTGTAATTATTTTTATGAAGTTGGATTTTATCACATGTAAATGGGCATTAAATGTAAGACCTATTTAGACATGCATACCCCTAGTATGATGGTTCACCTGTATAAAGTCTAGCCGTAAACCTAGTTGATAGGGGGCATGTTGTATTCTTGATGCCCAATTTATAAACTTTGAGGGGGGTAGATGCTTATCCCAAGTCAAGTTTAAAAGGGGAAATGTTGGGTTAATATTGACTTGATCATAGAGTCCTTGATTTGGTCATTGTTGGGTTTACCATTAGTGGTTTACAGACCCATGGTATTTTCTCATGGTATTTGATGTGAGTCTTTTCCATTTTCTTGCATGGATATTGCCACATCATGAATGTTTTTGCATGTATTCACATGACTATCTCCACTCTATGCATGGCTTTGTGTGGCTATCTCGAGTCCATGCATGTCTTTGCATTATAGTTTAATTTTGGTAAAAGAATTAGGGTTGTAGCTAATGAAAACTATTTAATGGCTTGAGATACTCCATTGTTAGAAGCCAAGTAGCCTCTAGTAGATTAAATTGGTTGGTGTGGCTTGACATGGATAGTTTGGCCAAGGTTCTTGATAGATATTTATGGAGGTGTTGGTTCTCTCGGTTAAGAGTTTCTAGGGTAAATATATAATGTCCATTTATGTGCATTCTTTCTTTTGGTGTTATTTTTCTCTCAATTTTTAACATGGTATGAGAGTTGGGAAGACCTGTACTCTCCAATGAGAGTGGTCTCATGTTGAGATCCATGCTTATGAAACTGTAGGTAATGTGAGTGACTTTTGGAAGAGATATATGTACACAAATTCAAGTTATTGTTCATGGTTTTATGAACCATGGTGAATGACACATGAAAATGGAGCATAGGTATAAGTGCATTGAGGATGGAGTACTCGGTGAATGAGTGCTTTTGCTCACTTCATTACGAGAATGGAGGGAGGATGGTACAAAAGTTGGTAGATTCTTCTTACATGATTTTATAGAGAATACAATGGATCGACATGGATGATAGGTGGAAGTGAATTAAGGAAGAAGTACCTGATGAATGATTTCTTAGGTTCATTGTATTTGGAACAAGGAGGGATGCTAGTAAAAAATCTAGTAGATGTTTCTTTCATCATGTGCTCAGGCATATAGTGGTAAGATAAGTATTTGGTCTATGTAATTGTATTTGGAGTAGGAGGGATGCTTGGAATGAAATAGGTTGATGTTTCATAGCATCATGTGCTAGCGAATAAAACTGTAATTATTTTTATGGAGTTTGATTTTACCACATGTAAATGGGCATATGACTGTAAGATCTATTTAGGCATGTGTACCCCTAATATGATGGTTCACCTGTATAAAGTATACACATAGACCTATTTGGTGAGTATTTTTCATTTTCTTGCATGGATATTGATCCATGTGGATATTGGTGGCCACCCACCTATTCCACTTGGACCCACACCATTGTTTCTTTTAGTTTTTCAGTTTCCTTAATTGTAGCACAATTTACTACTTTTATCAATTTTTCGGGTCCTGAACTTCCGGAGTTGTTTTGAGGCCCTAAACGATGTTTTTTGGGCATGAATTCTTCGACAAATATGAGTCCGTTCTAGACTCGATATTCACTGTCATCAGTGTAGTCCTTGAATAGGTATTTCTAATGATGTATCATGTGCATCAAACAGAGATAGTATGCCGAAGTTACAACCCCGGGAAATTGATTTACCAATTTATCCCAACGGGGCCCATATTCTGGTGTTTCATCTCCTAGGGTTAGGTTTTTGGATGTTTAGGGTTTTCCATTATTTCTCAATAAAATATAGGCCTTTGAGCCTCATTGTAACACATAGTTCAGAGGCCAGTACCTGTCACATCTCTTCTCAGAGATAAGCTACCAACGACTGAGCTATTTTATTTCCATTCTGTCTATAAGCATATTTCAGTCATTTGTTGTTAATGAAATGAAGTTTTACTTCCGTTGCATCTTTGCATGTATGTGTATTTCTGTATTTCATTTTGTTCCTGCATAAATCTGGATCAGTGGTATCAAAGCAGTCTGCTCTTTCTCGATCCTTCTTTGCATGTCCCCAACGAGGTCGGGGTATAAGGAGTTAGGGCTCGATCTAGTTGAACGGTTGCAAGATCAACCTCGCAAAACCTGATGGTTTCCCATGAGGGAAGAAAAGAAATATGAGGGAGCAGGAGATCCTATCAAATTATTGATCGAGGAGGCCCTTGAGAAACAAAGGAACGCAATGATGGACAATTTTTCCTAGATCCTTCAACGACTTCCCACTGGCAGCGCATCTACATCCAACAGCCACTCTGGAGGCGTCACTCCTTTTAAGGTACAAGTAAAATTTGACATTCTCATATTTGAGGGCCAAATAGATGTAGATGTTGTTGATAGATGTTTGAATCTGTTAGAAGGATATTTCTTGGTTCATGAATTTTCCAACCAAGAAATGATTATTTTTGCACTCCTTAAAGTCGCCCCCCATGTCAAGGGCTAGTGGGAAACCTATTGGGAGCAACAGAGCGAGGGGGAACCCTCTCTATTCTCAGCCGCACCCACTTGGAATTCTTTCCGAGATGCCATCAAGGAACAATATTATCCCTTGGGGAGCTATGAGGACAAATACATAGAATGGACTACATTGCGGCAACAAAGGGACCAATATGTGCATGAGCTAACGAATCTATTCCATACTCTATGCACAAAGTTGGGTATCAAAGATTCAGAGAAGCATTTGGTGTTAAAGTGCCGCAGTTTTTTTCATAGATACATTCAAGAGAAAATGGATTTCCTCAACATCTCCTTGCTTGGTGTGGCATACCGGTATGCTGCTAAGATTGAGCAAAAGTTCAAAAAAAAGAAGTGAGACATTGGGTCTGTGAATCAGAAGTAAGGGAAAGGTACCCCCAAACTGCCGGGAAAAGGATCAAGCCAAGGTGGGGCAGCCCAGGACAACTCGCCAAATCCGCAAGAAAATAACAACATCACGAAGCCAAAAGGGGACACGGGGAAGTGGTGTGAGTTCCATAAGAGCTCCACTCACAACACAAGTGAGTGTCGGTCCAAGCAATCACTGGTAGTTGAGTTGAAGGCTTCTGAATTGGATGCAGGCTCCGACTCTTAATCAAAACCCGACAAGGGGAATGACAAGGGGAAGAAGATTATTGATGCAGAGCCCAACGCACCGCTGTCACCACGAAGATCCAAAAGAAGGAACCAGAAGATCCAGAGGAGGTGGAGCGCCTCTTCCATTCCCACATGTGGGCAAAGGGTTCCTCGTTGCAGTTCATTATTGACAGTGGGAGCTAGAAGAACCTCATCTCAGTAGAGGTTGTGAAATGGTTGGGCTTGCCAACCACAACACACCCACAACCATACACCATCGGGTGGCTGCACCAAGGATGGGACCTTCATGTAAGCCAACAATGTCGCCTTCCCTACAACATAAAGCCCATCACAGATGAGGTATTATGTGACATTACTCCTCTTGATGTTTCTAATGTATTATTAGGCCAACCATACTTGTGGAAGTGACATGTTGTGTATGAGTCCAGGCCTCATGCTATTATTATTACTTTGGGCAATAAGATGTACAGGATAATGGAAATAGCATCACCTACAACCATCTCTTTGGTTACTGCAAAACAATGCAGTGAGCTCATTGCCAAAACCAGGAAATTTGTTTTCCTGATGATCCACCCTCAGGGAAAGAAGAAGATTGTGGCCACGACCTCCAGACAGGGCCCCTCTGCATGACAAAAACAGATGGATAAGGTCATGGAGGAGTATGAGAACATATTCACCTCCCCTGCAAGGGTGCCTCTACACTTTCAGGTCAAGCACCCCATCGATCTGACCCTAGGTGCGTCGTTGCCCAATGGACCAATCTATCGGCGCTTTGTTCTAGAGAATGATGAAATCAAGAGGCGGATTTAGGAACTGTTGCAAAAAGGTCACATCTGACTGAGTTCATCACCCTGTGGGAAGTCGATCGTGCTGGTGCAGAAGAAGGATGGGACTTGGATACTCTGCATTGACTATCGGGCATTGAACAAGATCACTGTCCGGAATAGGTACCCGATCCCATGGATTGATGACCTTCTGGACCAACTCAAGGGGGAGAAATATTTTAGCAAGATCGACTTAAAGTCTGGGTATCACCAGGTACCAATCGAACCCTCTGATGTGTGGAAGACTACCTTCAAATCTAAGGAGAGCCTTTTCGAATGGCTAGTCATGCCTTTCGGGTTGACGAATTCCCCTGCAACCTTCATGAAACTAATGGATGACATCTTGCGACCATTCACCAACTCATTTGTAGTGGTGTACTTGGATGACATTCTGATCTTTAGCCAGACTTGGGAAGAGCACCTCCACCACATTCGACAAGTCCTCCAAACACTACGGCAACACAAGTTGTGTGCCAATTTGGAGAAGTGCACTTTTGGCATGACCCGGGTTCAGTATCTGGGATACATCATTGATGAGCAGGGGGTGCATGTGGATCCAACCAAGATCCAAGTCATCCGGGATTGGCCAGCCCCAACCACCCTAACAGAGCTCTGCATCTTTTTGGGTCTTGCCAATTTCTATTGCAGGTTTGTGTTGGGATTCTCTCATATCACTTGGCTCTTGAGTCAAGTCACCAAAGGAGGAGCGAAAGAAAAATTATTTTGGTTTGAATCTCAACAGAAGGCATTCAACGATTTGAAGCATCACCTCTTCTCTACACCAGTGCTCACATTACCAGACTTACAACAACCATTTAAGATCAAGACAGATGCCTCCGACTATGTTATTGGGGAAATCCTTACTCAACAGGGGCATCCAGTGGCATATCAAATTAAGACACTTTCCGACACAGTCTGGAAGTATCCCACTTATGAAAAAGAGATGTATTCCATTTTGTAGGCTTGTAGACAATGGAAGCATTACATTTTGGGAAAGGAAACAATCATCCACACAGACCACTGACCCTTGCAGTTCATACAGACACAAGGGAAGTTGCAGAACGATCACCATCAGAAGTGGTCCACATACTTGCAGCAATTTCATTTGAACATTAAGTACAAGAAAGGAAGCACCAATAATGTTTCAAACTGCCTCATCCAACCCCCTATCATGGCGCTAACCAGGGTGCTCAACTCTTGTGGGCACAAGACTTCTGATTGGTTGCTTCTCTACAAAAGTGATCCAGAATTCGACCACACATACAATACGCTCTTGGAGGGTAAGCAAGTTCCTAATTTTCACCTCCAGGATGCCCTGCTACGTTACCTGGGACATCTTTGTGTTCCTTCAAGCAAGCATGCCAAGATGATTTGAGAAGTGCACTATAGTCGGTTCGCTGGGCATTTCAGGGTAGAGAAAATCGTGGCAGTACTACAAAAGTATTTATATTGGCCGAACCTTCGACATGATGTCGAGAAGTACATCAAGTCCTGCACTGCTTGCACCATTTCCAAATCAACCATCAAGAATCAAGGCCTCTATACTCCGCTGCCTACCTCTAGTCGACCTTGGGAATCCATCTCCATGGATTACATGTCGGGCCTTCCTTCTACTAAGCATGGCAATGACTATGTTTTTGTGGTCGTTGATAGATTCTTGAAGATGTCCATTATGATGGCCTGCAAGAAGAATATCACAGCAGAAGCCACTACTAAATTCTTCTTTGAACGAGTGTGGGTACACTTTAGGATCCCACAGTCTATCATTTCAGATCAGGACAATAGGTTCCTCAGTACATTTTGGTCCAGCCACTGGTCGATGCTGGACACCAAGCTCACCAAATCCACAACTTTCCATCTACAAACTAATGGCCAGACAGAGGTTGTCAACCTGACGATTGTACACATTTTGTGCATGTACAACTCAAAGCATTCACGCACATGAGATGAGAGCCTCCCCTATGTACAACACAGCTACAACCGGGCTCTCCATAGCTCAACCAACCACAGCCCCTTTCAAGTGGGCTTGGGATTCCAGCCACTGTGTCCCATTGACGTAGCCATGTCATTTGCGGCTACTCAGGCAGATTCAGCCCATGTCTAGTCTGAGGCTGACAAGACAAACAACTTCATTGAGTGCATTCAGCACATCCGCCAATAGGTTCATGACATCTTGGACAGAGCCAATGCTAAGTACAAGCAGTGACATGATCAACATCGGGTTCCACACAACTTCCAGGTGGGCGACAAAGTGTGGCTACATTTGCAAAAGGAGCACCTCGCTAGACCCTACCACAAGATTTGCTCGCTCCGATATGGGCCATACACCACCACCAAGGCTATAGGGGACAATGCCTATGAGATCATTATTCCACCATTCCTTGGTCTGGACCCATTGTTCAATGTGGACCGCCTTCAACCCTACTTTCCACCTCTACTTGACACATCCGACATGGCAGAACAAGTCACACCAACAAAGTTAAACCCATATTGCATGGAAAAAGCCACGAATGATCAGATTATGGACACACAGATCAAGAACACCTGCCAGCAGAGGATCCATATATAATAAGTAGTCAAAGCATTCCAACTCCTTCACCAGGGCAAGTGGCTCACCAGGGACCAAGTTCAGTAGAACTTTCCTCATCTCATGGAGGAACTCAACGCAATGGGGACCATTTCTTCCTAAGGGGGGAGGAATGATCTAGGTGGATATTTGTGGCCACCCACCTAATCCACTTGGACCCACACCATTGTTTCTTTCATTTTTTCAGTTTCCTTAATTGTAGCACAATTTACTATTTTTAGCAGTTTTTCGGGTCCTGAACTTCCAGAGCTGTTTTGAGGCCCTAAACGACGTTTTTTGGGCATGAATGTTGTGGAAAATATGAGTCCATTTTGGACTCGATATTTGCTTTTAGCAATGTAGTCCTCAGATAGATCTTTCTAATGATGTATCATGTGCGTCAAATGGATATAGTATGTCAAAGTTATGACCCTGGGAAATTGATGTACCAATTTACCCCAATGGGGCCCATATCTGGTGTTTCATCTCATAGGGTTAGGTTTTTGGATGTTTATGGTTTTCCATTGTTTCTCAATAATATATAGGCCTTCGAGCCTCATTGTAACTTAGATTTCAGAGGCCAGTAGCCACCACATCTCTTCTTAGAGATAAGCTACCAGCGCCCGAGCTATTTTATTTCCATTCTGTCTGTAAGCATATTTCAGTCATTTGTTGTTAATGAAATGAAGTTTTACTTCTGCTCCATCTCTGTGTTTATGTGTATTTCTATATTTCATTGTGTTCCTGCATAAATCCGGATCAGATATTTCCACATCATGAATGATTTTTCATGTATTCACATGACTATCTCTACTCTATGCATGGCTTTGTGTGGCTATCTCGAGTCCATGCATGCCTTTGCATTATAATTTAATTATGATAAAAGAATTAGGGTTGTAGCTAATGAAACCTATTTAATGGCTTGAGATACTCCATTGTAAGAAGCCAAGTAGCCTCTAGTAGCTTAAATTGGTTGGTGTGGCTTGACATGGATAGTTTGGCCAAGGTTCTTGATAGATATTTATGGAGGTGTTGGTTCTCCCGGTTAAGATTTTCTAGGGTAAATATCTAATGTCCATTTATGTGCATTGTTTCTTTTGGTGTTATTTCTCTCTCAATTTTTAACACGGTATGAGAGTTGGGAAGACTTGGACTCTCTAATGAGAGTGGTCTCATGTTGAGATCCATTCTTATGAAACTATAGGTAAAGTGAGTGACTTTTGGAAGAGATATATGTACACAAATTCAAGTTATTTTTCATGGGTTTATGAACCATGGTGAATGACACATGAAAATGCAGCATAGGTAGAAGTGAATTGAGGATGAAGTACTTGGTAAATGAGTGATTTTGCTCATTGTATTAGGAGAAAGGAGGGAGGCTGCTACAGAAGTTGGTAGATGCTTCTTGCATTATTTTCTAGAGAATACAATGGATCGACATGGATGATAGGTGGAAGTGCATTAAGGAAGAAATACTAGATGAATGAGTTCTTAGGATCATTGTATTTGGAACAAAGAGGGATGCTAGTAAAAAATCTAGTAGATGCTTCTTGCATCATGTGCTCGAGCATACAATGGTAAGATAAGTATTTGGTCTATGTAATTGTATTTGGAGTAAGAGGGATGCTTGGAATGAAATAGGTTGATGTTTCATAGCATCATGTTCTAGGGCATACAACTACAATTATTTTTATGGAGTTTGATTGTATCACGTGTAAATTGGAATATGACTGTAAGATCTATTTAGGCATGTGTACCCCTGGTATGATGGTTCACCTGTATAAAGTATACACGTAGACATAGTTGGTGAGTCTTTTGAATTTTCTTGCATGCATATTGCCACATCATGAATGTTTTTGCATGTTCACATGACTATATCCACTCTATTCATGGCTTTGTGTAGCTATATCGATTCCATGCATGTATATGCATTATAATTTAATTTTGGTAAAAGAACTAGGGTTGTATCTATTGAAACCTATTTAATGGCTTGAGATACTCCATTGTAAGAAGCCAAGTATCCTCTAGTAGCTTAAATTGGTTGGTGTGACCTGACATGGCTAGTTTGGCCAAGGTTCTTGATAGATATTTATGGAGGTGTTGGTTCTCCCAGTTAAGACTTTCTAGGGTAAATATCTAATGTCCATTTATGTGCATTATTTCTTTTGGTGTTATTTCTCTCTCAATTTTTAACATGGTATGAGAGTTGGGAAGACCTGGACTCTCCAAAGAGAGTGGTCCCATGTTGAGATCCATGCTTATGAAACTGTAGGTAAAGTGAGTGACTTTTGGAAGAGATATATGTACACAAATTCAAGTTATTTTTCATGGGTTTATAAACCATGGTGAATGACACATGAAAATGGAGCATAGGTAGAAGTGCATTGAGGATGAAGTACTTGGTGCATGAGTGATTTTGGTCACTATATTAGGAGCAAGGAAGGAGGATGGTAAAAAAGTTGGTAGATGCTTCTTGCATGATTTTCTAGAGAATACAATGGATCGACATGGATGATAGGTGGAAGTGGATTAAGGAAGAAGTACTGGATGAATGAGTTCTTAGGCTCATTGTATTTGGAACAAGGAAGGATGCTAGTAAAAAATATAGTAGATGCTTCTTGCATCATGTGCTCGGGCATACAATGGTAAGATAAGCATTTGGTCTATGTGATTGTATTTGGAGTAGGAGGGATGCTTGGAATGAAATAGGTTGATGTTTCATAGAATCATGTTCTAGGGCATACAACTGTAATTATTTTTATGGAGTTTGATTTTATCACATGTAAATGGGCATATGACTGTAAGATATATTTAGGCATGTGTACCCCTGGTATGATGGTTCACCTGTATAAAGTATACACGTAGACCTAGTTGGTGATCCTTTTGCATTTTCTTGCATGGATATTTCCACATCATGAATGTTTTTTCATGTATTCACATGACTATCTCCACTCTATTCATGGCTTTGTGTAGCTATCTCGAGTCCATGCATGTCTTTGCATTATAATTTAATTCTAGTAAAATAATTAGGGTTGTAGCTAATGAAACATATTTAATGGATTGAGATACTCCATTGTAAGAATCCAAGTAGCCTCTAGTAGCTGAAATTGGTTGGTGTGGCTTGACATGGCTAGTTTGGCCAAGGTTCTTGATAGATATTTATGGAGGTGTTGGTTCTCCCGGTTAAGAGTTTCCAGGGTAAATATCTAATGTCCATTTATATGCATTATTTCTTTTGGTGTTATTTCTCTCTCAATTTTTAACATGGTATGAGAGTTGGGAAGACTTGGACTCTCCAATGAGAGTGGTCTCATGTTGAGATCCATGTTTATGAAACTGTAGATAAAGTGAGTGACTTTTGGAAGAGATATATGTACACAAATTCAAGTTATTGTTCATGGGTTTATGAACCATGGTGAATGACACATGAAAATGGAGCATAGGTAGAAGTGCATTGACGATGAAGTACTTGGTGAATGAGTGATTTTTCTCACTGTATTAGAAGCAAGGAGGGAGGCTGGTACAAAAGTTGGTAGATGCTTCTTGCATGATTTTCTAGAGAATACAATGGATCGACATGGATGATAGGTGGAAGTGAATTAAGGAAGAAGTACTGGATGAATGAGTTCTTAGGCTCATTGTATTTGGAGCAAGGAGGGATGCTAGTAAAAAATTGAGTAGATTCTTCTTGCATCATGTGCTCAGGCATATAGTGGTAAGATAAGTATTTGTTCTATGTAATTGTATTTGGAGTAGGAGGGATGCTTGGAATGAAATAGGTTGATGTTTCATAGATCATGTGCTAGGGCATACAATTGTAATTATTTTTATGGAGTTTTATTTTATCACATGTAAATGGGCATATGACTATAAGATCTATTTAGGCATGTGTACCCTGGTATGATAGTTCACCTGTATAAAGTATACACGTAGACCTAGTTGATAGGGGGCATGTTGTATTCATGATGCTCGATTTATAAACTTTGAGGGGGGTAGGTGTTTATCCCAAGTCAAGTTTAAAAGGGGGAATGTTGGGTTAATCTTGACTTGGTCATAGAGTCATTTATGCGGTCATTGTTGGGTTTACTGTTAATGGTTTACGGGCCAATTTTTTTTTCCCATGGTATTTGATGTGAGTCTTTGCATCTCTTTGCATGGTCATGAATGTATTTTCATGTCCTTACATGGCTATCTCCGCACCATGAATGTCTTTTCATGTCTTCACATGGCTATTTCCACTCTATGCATGTCTTTGCATGGCTATCTCAAGTACATGCATGTCTTTACATTGTAATTTAATTTTGGTAAAGGAATTAGGGTTGTAATTGATGAATCCTACTTAATGGCTTGAGATACTCCATTGTAAGAAGCCTCAAGTAGACTCTAGTAGCCTTAATAGGATGGTGTGGCCTAGCTTGGCCGGTTTGGCCAATGTTTTTAATAGATATTTTTGGAGGTTTTGGTTCTCCCAGTTCAGGGTTTCCAAGGTAAATATCTAAAGTCCATTTATGTCCATGCTTTCATTTAGTGTTATTTCTCTGTCAATTTTTAACATGGTATCAAATTTGGGTAGACCTAGACTCTCCAATGAGACTGGTATAATGTTGAGATCCATGCTTATAAACTGTAGGTAAAGTGAGTAACATGTGGAGGAGATACATGTATACAAATTGAAGTGATGGTTAATGGGATTATGAACCATGGTGAATGACACATGGAAATGGAGCATAGGAAGAAGTGCATTGAGGATGAAGTACTTGATGAATGAGTGACTTGGATCACTATATTTGGAGCAGGGAGGGATGTTCATAAAGAAGATGGTAGATACTTATTGCACCATTTTCTCGAGAATACAGTGGATCGATGTGGAGGATAAGTGAAAGTGCATTAAGAAAGATGTACTCGGTGAATGAGTGCTTAGGCTCACTGTATTTGAACCAAGGAGAGGTGATGGTAAAGAAGTTGGTAGATTATTCTTTCATCATGTGCTCAGGCATATAGTGGTAAGATAAGTACTTGGTCTATGTAATTGTATTTGGAACATGATGGATGTTTGCAATGAAATAGGTTGATGTTTCATAGCATCATGTGCTCGGGAATACAATTGTAATTATTTTTATGGAGTTCGATTTCATCACATGTAAAAGGGAATATGGTTGTAAGACCTATTTAGGTATGTGTACCCTAGTTTGATGGTTCATCGGTATAAATTCTAAACATAGACCTAGGTGATAGGGGGCATGTTGTATTCTTGTTACGCGATTTATAAAATTTGAGGGGGTAGGTGTTTTCCCCAAGTCAATTTTAAAAGGGGGAATGTTGGGTTAATCTTGACTTGGTCATAGTTTCGTTGGTTTGGTCATTGTTTGGTTTATTGTTAGTGGTTTACGGGCCCATGGTATTTGATGTGAGTCTTTGCATATCTTTTCATGGCCATGCATGTATTTTCATGTCCTTGCATGACTATCTCCACACCGCGAATGTCTTTCCATGTCTTCACATGGTTATCTCCACTCTATGCATGTCTTTGCATGGTTATATAGAGTCCATGCATGTCTTTTCATTGTAATTTAATTATGGTAAAGGGATTAGGGATGTAAAGGATGAATCATATTTAATGGCTTGAGATACTCCATTTTAAGAAGCCTTTGGTAGCCTCAATTGGTTGGTGTTGCCTAGATTGACTAGTTTGGCTAACATTCTTAATAGATATCTATGGAGGTGTTTTTTCTCCAAGTTAAGGGTTTACAGGGTAAGTATCTAATTTCCATTTATGTGCATGCTTTCTTTTGGTGATATTTCTCTCTTAGTTTTAACACTTCTTATGCCAATTTTTGGATCTTGCAACTTCCCCTAAATACCCCAAAGAAAAATTATCTGATACCAATATGATCTATAAACGGCCATAGATATTCCATCAGA
Organism: Picea mariana; assembly: GCA_032191745.1. NCBI lineage: Eukaryota > Viridiplantae > Streptophyta > Pinopsida > Pinales > Pinaceae > Picea > Picea mariana. The sequence goes on from JASDQU010501845.1 coordinate 62,864, forward strand.
GAAACTTGTTACAACAAATCTTATATTATTATGGAAATATTTTATTATCATGTTTATTTCCTGAAATCTCATATTTATTATCACTATCTTATTGCCCAAATTAAAGAAATAACTAAAAAAATGAAAATGAAAGAACAAGCAAAAGAACACACCATCCAAACAATTGAACACAAGATGTATCCTAGGAAAACTAATATGGGAGAAAACCCAACTAGAAGATGTAGCCTATGCTTTGATCTCTTTTTTTCAGCTATGAAATGCAAGTAAAAGGAAAGAGGGCACTCACTATGGAGTTGCCTTTGACACTGTGGCCTAAATTATACTATAGAATCATTTTCCTCCTATATTATGCTCTCAAATCCCACTTCTAGATTCTATACTCAACTATGGAACAAGTACAATGCTAAATAATGGAACCCTTTCTCCTCATAGCAGCCCAATATTTAACATATCCTGATAAATGTATAGAGTTAGGGTTTTTCCATGTCTCAATCCTCAATTAGTGTTAAGTTTTGCATCTTCTAGAATCTTCTTGAAAGTGCACACATGGATAGCCCCACATGTGTGAGTAATGGGGGATGACGTGGCATCCACTTGATACCATGGTGGTCAACAAAGTGGGCCAACTCGTGGGATGCATAACTTTCATATGCAAGCTCCAATTGAGGTGATTTTCACACCATTGGAAAGGTTTCAATGTGTAGAATAATGTCAAGGTATTGTGAGTTGTGATTGCAAATTTTTGACCCCCAAAACTGTTTTTTGATGCCTCAAATGGATCTGGAAGGTTTTAGACCCCAAACCTTCAAATTGGGACATGCCACTAAAATGGGCCCTGCAAGCTAATTTCTCCAATTTTACTACCCATAAAGTACCAATATAGATGACAAATTATATAATGTTCCAATRTGGATCATAAAATATAATGTCTCATTGGTACTGTGATAGAAAAAAAATTGTGGAATATGAAATTTACAAMAAAAAAGATTGAGGCCTTTAAATAGAAGAAAGAGCAAGGCAATTATTTTTTTAACATTGAAAAGAACTAGTGAGTTGCAAAGAAACATGACGATGTGTGATAATAGTGACTAGTAGCAAGAGGATCTCTAAGATATTAGGATTMATCTAATGTATGCTCATTTATGTAAGGTTYATGTTATATATTGATTTTATGACTTAGTGGCAACACACACAAGGGTTGGATGTATCAAGTGTTGGTGAACTCTATTAAATTCTTTCCTTCAACCTTTTTTATGACAAGAAATTGCTTATGCATAATTTTTATGGTTATTATGAGTCTAATGTGATCTATTGTTTTTGGTTTCAAGCTACAAAATATGTCAAACATGACAATTCCTTTAGGGCTGAGGAGAAAAAGCAATTAAAAGTTCTAAAGTATCTTGTAACATGAATCATGCAATGTGTTGTCTCAAATTGAAAGACTTTAAGGAAGTAATGAAACTATGTTCAAAGGTAATTGACTTAGAAAAACAAATAAATTTACTTGTGGAGCTAACATACATAAAGTTATAATCTAGACAATAATGAGATTTCATATTCTTCCATTGTTTGGAATGACATTTTATTTACAAATGGGGAGTTTAAATGGAAGGCTAATAGGTAAGAGAATAATCATGTTTCATGCTAGCTTGGTGTTTTGTATACACAATAATTTATGTTGTACCAATTTAAGATCTTTTAAGATACATATATCTTTATATATTATCTCAAATTTTGTTTATATAAATTTCATTTTAACTCTGCTAAAAAACAGTCTTGCCTAGAGGACTTTCTAGAACTTTCTTGAGAGTATTGTTAAGTGTCAAAGAATATTGAGTGAGAATTTATATATGGTTATGTATAGGTGTTAATACATGAATCACAAAATGTAAAGGCCTTGTATAGAAGAGTACAAGCATATGTAGAGACATATGCTTTGGATTTAGATAAATTTGATATCAAGAAAGCTCTAGAGATAGAGCCACAAAATAGGTGCATTGCAAAGAACCTTTATTTTTGTTTTACATATGATGAATTAACCTACTATTGGTTTACTTTTCTTAACTATAATTATCTGGTCTCCTCCACACATAGGGAGGTGCGACTATTTTTTTATTGGGATAATTTCTTGGAAGGGGTTTTTATATCAATTCATAGAGGTATGCTTCTTGACGGCCAAGCTATAGTTGTTAAACAACATAAACTTGCAAGCTCTCAAGGTAATTTGGAGGGGAAAGTCTTGAGTTATGCCCAACATTATAACATTGTGATGTTGATTACTTGTTTAGGATTTGTAATGCTGATAAATCCCATGTATTTTGTTGCTTATGGTTACTAGTTTAGGATTTGGATTTGAACGTAGACTCCAATGTAGTCTGGCCATCCATATAGGATTTGATGTTGAAGTGTGTGGGTAAAGATCGACCACGTTGGAATACCGATGTTTAATCGATGAGCTTTCTATACTAGGAAAGACGTAGTTTTTTAACTTACCAATGTTCGAAGTCATTGCAATATTGTTCCCCGACATTCTAGCAAAATCTCAAGAGACCATGTCTAGCGTCTAGCCTTCTTTCAACATGTGGGCGAAGTGATTACAACATACTTTCAATATACGAAGACAATGTTTCAACATTCAAGATATGTTGTTATGATGTTCTTTCCATGTTCGTTCGATGCATTACCAACATAAGTACAACAAAGGGACCAACACTACAATGACATGTAGAAACAAGTCAAATAAGTGGGCCTTAATTTCCAACTTTCTTGCCACATCCTTTCAACATATTGTAGACATAAGTTCGACAAAGGGACATTGGAATTTTGATAATTGTCACATAGCAAAAAAATTCCTTGCAAACTGACACTTGTAACCCTATTGTCATTAGACTTTCTATGAAAAACTAATATTTCTTGGATTTCATCATATTTAGGATGAAATAGGCCATGACCTTGCGATCAAGTGCTCCATCCTTGCTACCTTTGTCTCATGTGTCATTTCCTAATATCGAATGGAGTCTTCTCCCACCCAAACATATTGTTTCCTTGTCCACTGTTGTTCCTGAGATTAAATTTAAGGTTCAAAGAATAATGTCAGGCATCAGGAATTTAAGAAATGTTTTCAAAGGTGCTTTTTCTTCTGTTAGTTGTGTAAGAATTAAATCCTCAAATGAAATTAATAGCTGAATAGAACAGAGGTCGTGTTTCATCATCTGAGTCAATTAATCAAGTTGAATGATGAGGGAGAAAATTACAAAACTGTTTAAACAAACTAAGGCATCAATGACAGATGAATCTTACCTTGTTTACAGTAGAAGAAAATGTAGAGTGCACCCGTGAAAGGATATATGATATAGTGATCCAGGTAGCTTGCAGGTCTTGTATTTGCTAATAGCAAGTACAGAGGAAAAACTGCTTTCTCATCAAATAACTAAATAAAATGTGATTACAGTAGATGTTGTACTAAGTTGCAATCATTCACTTATCAAGGAGTAACATAAAGAAAACTGGAGATATGGAATACAAGAAGGGCACATAACTCAAACTGCACAAAATTTGGAATCTTTGTCTGCACTTGTATTAATACTCACAAAGAATGAGTTTTCTTAGTTACAATACGGTAAGAAGCAGCCTTTGTTCAATCTTTGAAATATGTATTTATACAAAAGATTGGAATTCTCCTTATTTCTAAAATAGTAAAAAATACAAAATGTGAAATTTGAAACACTTCTCTTGCATCTCTTATGTCTCTTCATCACGCTAGCGGAGACGTTTTTCCTTCTTGTTATCCAGCTCAGAAACAGACGGTCTCAAATCATGATCTGTACAGATGATGTGTACAGGTTATCTCATTGGTTTCCGGAGGTGCTGCCTTTTCCTGGCTCAATACATTTAACACATCTGCTCACAAATTGCACCACCAGCCTAGAGGGCTCTGTTGTATCATTTGCCTCAAAGGTATAAAACTTCTTTTCTATATGTGTCAGTTTATCTTCCATCTTGCTAGCTTCTAGACATAAAGACTATAGTCTTAAGCTAGGGTTGACTATCCATTTATTTATCAAAGTAAGATCAACCTGTTTCAATTGTAAAATTTCTTCCCGGGCTTCCTCCATACTTGCCTTGAAATCAGATTGTTTTTTTGTCATATCAATCTGTCCCAGGTCTCCAGAGATATTATCTCTTCCCACGTACAGTGACTCTTTGTCAAGAGCATAGAAAGCTTCTTCACAAGCCTTGTTCACCTCCTTGGCCAATCTTTTACTTTCAACTATATTAGCCTCCCAAGTCTTGAGTATTATATCTCCTCGGGTTTGTTCTGAGAGGGACAATCTGGGGACCCTGGTAACCTCCTCCTTTGCTGCTGACAGGACAACCTCCTGGAATGTAACTCTAGCTGCAGTGGCCTTCTTCTCTTTTATGCAAATATTTTCTAAAGAGTGTTATGCGAATCGATAATAATCTTGAACACCTTCTATTTTAGTCAAGAGGCATCACTGGGCTGATCCCATCTTCAGAATCTCTTCAAGCTACAATTACAGTTCTTTTAGCTCTGGTGTACTCATTCTATAAAGAGTTTTTGACACTAGAGTTTCTCCAGGCATCAAGTTTATAGAGAAGTCAATACATCTCTTCAAGGGTAATCCGGGTACCTCCTGGAATACATCTTCAAACTCTTTTAGTACCGCATGGGCTCTAGTCTGCTCAAAGACTTTAGCCATCTCGCTCTTGACTTCCTGCTCTACAATCTTTATTTTGTCCTACAACTGGCTCACCAACAAATCTTTCTGCTTCAACTTCTCCTTCAGGTTGCCCACTGAAAACTGGTTTGTTTTTGCAAAAGCTCCTAGCGAGCCTGAAACATCTGTAGCGAAGTCTTCTTCTTCTTGTGCTTCTTGACAGTCGCACCATCCCTTTGATGTGTTTCTCTTCTTATTATTGCCCTTCTCTTCTTACTGAAGAAGAATTCTGAAGGAGGCATCTCTTCTACCGAAATAGGCATAAGATCTTTTATGAATACAAATTTTTCACTCGGGTTCCCTCTACTGAACTGTAAGGGTGTGACAGATTGGATAGGACTGCCTATCTTAGTGGATGGCTGCTTACCGGCTGTGTCAGTAGCTGGTTTTCCCAGTGTGGACAGTGGATTTCTTCTCCCTTTTTTATGAAGGCTTCAGTCTGAGTTTCAGAGTGATCGTTTGTGGATCTATCAATGTGGTGTCTTCCTTCTGAGTCAAAACCTCAATCTTCTCCAAACTTTCTTGAGCATCCTGTTTACTGGAGCTCCCTGTTTCCAAGCTTTGGGTCTCAACTTGCTGTGTAGCTGGAGGTATTAGGGTCTCTCCCTACAATACTTTGGGAAGGCTATTTCTTCGATGCTTCTGGAAGTTATAAAACTAGACCAATTTATTTAGAGCCAGATCTTGAACTCAACTCAAGACCTCTCGATAGGACCTTACTCTTTGGAATACTTCGTCATGAAGAGAATCTTCATGTTCATATCTTTTCAAATTGCAGAGGGACATGTGATTACCTACAATCTTCAGCGGATCGTTCTTCTTGAATTCGATATTGACCAGCTTGATTTCTTCCAGGGTCACAATCTCTACTTTTGAATGGCCGAAATCCAACAGATAAAACGTACCAATCTGCTGGGGGAAGGTGGGCCAGACCCTTTTTTGTACTGCTTTCAGCTCCTTACTAATTCTCCCCTGCACAGTTTGATGTGCTACTTCGTGGCACACCAATCGATCTGGTAGAAATACAAGCAGATCATGTGGAGGAACCGAACAATCGAAAACCCTAATATAGGAGAAATTCTCTTCAACGTACTAGTCTGCTATCTTGCCTAGATTAGTCACAATTTTGTCAGAAATCCTGAGAGGTGGGCAACCATATATAACGGTATGCATCGACACCACCACCCAGTTGCATATTTCATAGAAGAAATATTTCGCTTTATCCTCCCAGAGTTTCGAATGATAAACATGTATGGGATCAACACTAGTTGGAGTCCAGTTCCAGCCCATCAGGGGAAAAGGTGTCATAAAACAGACGACGTCCATGATATAAGCCGACATGAAGAATGGGACAAGTTTCCCCTTGTCTTTCAGTGACTAATATTTTGTAATCTCCCTAGACAAACTGTATGACAACATCTTGGCCCAATCAAAAGAATATCCCTCTGCCACTGTGTGCATAATAGGCACCCACGGTAACAAGAAATGGGTTGTGTTTTCCCTCCCATAGAGTCTACACATCATCATTGTTATATGCATTATGTGAGGCTCTAGTGAAGAGACTGCATATACGCCATGGGAGTCAGCTCTGAACTTCTCAGGGCAAGAGTACCAATCCTTAATTAAGTTGGGCAAGTTTTTTCCATATTGGACACATTCCTTCTTGTCAAAGTCCACTAGGAAATTGGCATTGTAAATGAAATTGGGTGTTGGAGACAATTTGTACATTACCTGTAAATGTTCTGGCTGGAAAGACCCAACTGTGACCTTTTGTGAATTGAAGATGGTCCTGGTCGGGATATCAACATTTTCCAGTGCCCGACCTATCATATCATTGTAAGGCAGGAGTCTAGGCCTCGTTGCTATCTTATGTAGCTCTGATTGGGCCATAGTTTTGTATTTGGTAGCTAGGGTCTCCGTCTCCTCATCACCTGAATCATCTGGGCAATTGACCAATTCATACTATAGAATATTAAATACTTGCATCCATGATTTAATGGCGTCTATGCTTCTTGGCGAGGTGTCGGAAAGGACATCTATGTTCTGGCTCAAACTTTCACCAAGTGCTTTAGTTGCTTTTCGTGGAGCCATGGTATCAGGCCACAAAACTCTGTTCTCTGTCACAGGGAATGCGCAAAATTCTTTATCTTGAAAACTTGTTGCTCAGTAAAAACACACAATGAAATTCAAATTCAATATCATTTTCCTTTAATTGTATCGATTAACCAATACATCTACTTACAAAGCATTTACTTTCCTTAATGAATAAGATTTAGATGGTGGTCCAGGATCTTATTTGGAATGATTGTCGTAAATCAATTATTAATGTCATTAATTTTTGGTGGTTCATAATTGGGAAAAGCATAGATGAAATTTTAATTTATCGGGGTCATTATTTGGCGATGAATTAATTACGAGATAATCGTCGTTAATACATCAGTTAATTGCACTTATCGTTAAGTAAATTTTGGAATTTCAGATCTCGGGATGTCTTATAACAGTTCGAGCTATGACTTTCGAAACGCAAAATCGCGATGTGATTAATTAATTTTAACCATGTTTAACTTTTTTAATTAATCATGAGTAACCTCAAAAATTTCGGGGTTTCAGATCTCGGGATATTGATAGTCGCTTGAGGCAGGATCCTTGAAACGCGAAATCGCAATGTAACTAATTAATCGTTTATCATTTTAATCTTTAATGAACCCGACTTAAAGCTTAATACATTTCGGGATTTCAAGCTTCAGGATATTAGTGATATGATAGATGGTGAAGACCCGATTTCCGAAATCGTGAAACTATTATTCGATTTTCCAATTGGATTTTAGTTTCTTTTTAAGTATTTATTACTTCATTCATTTGGTTAATTAACTTCATTTAAAAATCCAACAGGTCACTTCTGAAAAGATACGTCAGAGGTTAAGGGGTATACGTGTGTGGTGACTTGGATCTTTTGAACGCTTTTCGTGTTTCGGGACTTTGGAAGTGAGGCATGTTGAAACACTTGAACTACGAAACTCCGAAACCCGAAATTACGAAGTATTCTATAGAGATTTGACTCTTTAACGAGTAGGCAGCTCCATAACTTCTAAGAGATTAGGATCGTTTGATTTGATGGCAGATTTCATCAACGGCGAGAATCAAGCACGCGTTATTTTATTTTAAATGGAAACATAATTTATTTAAAGACTAAAGTTCAGAAATTTATATGTGTTCCAGCATCCACCATGTCTCTACCCAAACCATTAGATTACTTAAAACCAAGACAAACACGTGGTGTTGTTACCACAAGCCCAACCGTCATAACACATAAGATTGTTGTGTTCTCCAAGGAAAGAATGCCACACAGACTACTCAAGTAAACATTGAACTTTCCCTTCGGGACATTAACACTAAAATTGTACTACGACAAGTGTTGACATCTCTATGTGACACCCTTAAAGACACAATCATTGAACAACTCACCCTAGACCTACCCAATGTCTAGACATGCATGCTAGGATGTGTCAACATTGCCCCTCTTAACATTTTATACTCTAGTGCCCCTCCCCCCTTTTTCCAACTTTAATTATGTGAAGTGGTTAGCAACCAAGATAGCTCTTGTGCCTAGGCCTCCTCCCATGATCCCTTGCTTTGTTGATTCTCCTTTTGTTTGGGTCCCTTATGCTCCTTCACGATGCTCATTACACCCAAGCAACCCTTGAGGCAAGCTTTTGATTTCAAGACACCTCATCCTATACTTACTCCACCTATTCTTACCACTTTGGCGCCTCCTTCCTACCTAACCTCACTTAGGATAGGTCCTTGGCCTCCATGCTATCCAACCTCGCTTACAATAGTGCCTTGGACCCCTTCCTATCCCTATCCTTTCAATGATTTGATAATGGCCCTTATTCCTAGGATATCCCCCTAAAACATTAGGGGCATCCTCCTAGCTCTTTTATCTTCATTTTCACCTTCAATGGTCCTCACTCACCTTTTACATTTCTGGTCACCTCTATTTGTCTCCTTCCCATTTTGTTTCCTCTTTGCTCCTTGATCGAGTGACTCAATTTTCTTTGGCTATTTCCTTACATTAGTGCCTAAGTGTGAACTTGAACATTCTCGTCTCCTCCCCCTGCCTCACCTTGGGGAAAGGTCCCTTTTCCTCAGCTTGTCTTTAAAATGTCACCTTTGCTTCCCTCATGCCTTTGTCCCTCCCTACCTACTAGAGGGCAGGTTGTATGTTGCCTTCTGGCATTCCTTTTGACTTTCTCTCCCCTCGATATCTATTTCATCTTTCTTAAAACACGGTTCTATATGTGATGCAATCCCTAATGGTGCTAACAAAAAATTGGTCAACACTAGATCCTTCACTTCTCAAAGCTGGTTCACTGATGGAGATTATCTTGACCGTTTGTCTCTAAGGATAACCCTATTCATGTTGAGCTCRCACATACATAAATGTTTTTAGTGGCCACTGGTTATAATTGGACAACAGGGCTGYAAATCGTACATAAATGAGTGAACATTGTGARTGCTAAATGAGGGTTTCTTTCCTCTCCTGTTCAGTGGATGTCTCTGAAAATGAGGTGCCTAARGCCATATTTGAGAAGCTTTTATGGTGTRCTATTTTAGCACTCACAAGATACGAAAGAAATCTTCATTTAAGTGGCTYTGGCTTCGCATTCATCCAAATTTAAAATGCATTAGAATCAAACACAGCTTCAGTATCGAAGTCATCATTCTACTAGAATTTCTATCAGAGAAACAAAAGAATAGATTATAATCTTGCAATTGCTTAGGGCTTTCATGTTCAGAWTTCCAATAATTCTGGAACAGTTRCATACAACTTAYGAGTACACTGCCTAAGGAGCCCGCTTTTTAATTGAGAGATACTGCCCAAAACCTACAAAATATCTTATAAGGATGTTATAGATATTTGTACTTAACTCATGATCTATTATAGTCGATTCTTCATCTTCCTCTCAATGATACAACATTATTCTGGTAATAAAGATAACAGCACAACTTGAGATAATACAACCTTATAATGTTGCATTATCTAAACATGATAAGGTTGAGATAATACAGCAGCACAATTTGAGATCATAACCTCATTTGGTTATGATCTATGCAATAGTTCACTTAGTCCACGCACATCACCTAATTGTTAGGTTCTGGAACTAAAAATACAAAATTAAATGACAGGTACTACCAGGGTGTAAGCCGCACATTGACTGCTCAGATCAAGTGATGTACGAAAGATTGAACCTATGCAACCTTGTATTTATGGCTTAGTTCAAGTAGCATTACCAGTAATCCTTGCAAGAACACAACCCATCCTTGAAATGATGGAAACGGTTTGCATCTCTTACAACAATTTCTCTCCTGGTAATTTTAGAGATCAACTTAACAGCACTGTGGCAATCATCACACACACGAAGGTTTTTAATGATACGAATGGGGGTTCTAGGGTTTGTGTTAAAAAGGCCAAAAGAAATTGCTAGTTTCTCACTGTGACTATAAAGCATGTGTTCTTTTGCCTCGTCCTCTACATCATGCAAGACAAAAAATTTGTTAGGCACATACCCTGCCTCTTTCATTTGCCCACTCAGAGTTTCTAATGTGGCATAGATCATTTCAGACTGAGGATGCAACTTATCTCCAACGTGGAAAGCATGAACCCTATTATTTACTTCAATCAAGCTGGATCCAGGTGCCTTTTTCAATCCCTTAACTTTCATCATCATTCTCACAGCTGCTTTGTCATCCCACCGGCCAGCTGCAGCATAGATATTGGAAAGCAATACATAAGATCCGACATTTTCAGGCTCTAATTCAAAAAGGCGTTCTGCCACAAGCTGCCCTAGCTCAATATTGCAGTGCATTCTGCAAGCACTAAGCAAGGCCCTCCACACAAGAACGCCGTGTTCAAATGGTGTATGCTTGATAAAGTCGTGTGCCTCATTCAGATGCCCAGCACGGCCAAGAAGATCAACCATGCATGCATAATGTTCCTCTGCAGGAGTGATGAAATATTCTCGACTCATGCAATCGAAATATTGCCAGCCCTTGTCCACCAAGCCTGCATGACTGCAGGCAGACAAAAGAGAAACAAATGTGATGTTGTTTGGCTTCATGCCCATCATCGGCATTTGGGAAAAAAGTGCAGTGGCGTCCTTGCCATGCCCATGCAAACCATATCCGGCTATCATTGCATTCCATGAGGCCAAATCCCTTTCAGACATTCTATCAAACAACCTGCGCGCAATCCCTAAACTTCCACATTTGGCATACATATCAATCAGGGCAGTCGTTGCAACTTYGGACTCAACTTGGCTTCTGATTATGTAACTATGGATCCATTTACCTTGTTGCAGAGCTGCTAAATGGCCACAGGCAGGGAGCACGCTCACCAAGGTGATCATGTTTGTTTTCAAGCCTGCAAGATGCATTTGATTGAAGAGTGTCAAGGCCTCACTGTGATGTCCATTCTGAGCATAACCAGCAATAATGGAATTCCAGGAGACCACATTCCTTGTAACCATTCTGTTAAATAATTGTCTTGCAACCTCTACATTCCCACAACTGCAATACATGGCTAGAAGGGAATTCCCAACAAAAACATTAGACTCAAATCCCTTTTGAATTATGTAATTATGAATCCACTTACCCTCTTGCAGAGCTTCCAATTGAGCACAAGCCTGAAGCACGCCTACAATGCTGGTAGAGTCTGGCTTTATGCCGGTTGTCTGCATTTGACAAAAGAGTTTCAGGGCCTCCTCAGGATATCCATTCTGAACATACCCAGTAATCATTGCATTCCATGCGACCAAGTCTCTTTGTATCATTTTGTCAAACAAGTGGCGGGCAATATCAATACAATTCCATTTGGCATAAGCTATTATGAGTTCAGTTCCCACAAAGACATCCGACTCAAATCCCTTTCGAAATACACGGGCATGAAGAATCTGATTGGCCCGTTGCAGAGATAATGAACCAGCGCACGCCTTGATGAGAAAAGGGAAGGTAAAGTTGTCTGGTTGTACCCCATTCCCTTGCATTTGGATATATAGCCAAAGTGCTTCCTGGGGAAATCCATTCGCAGCGTACCCTCGAATCATCACATTCCATAACAAAGTATTTGGGTAGCAGATTTCGTTGAAAACCTGGCGCGCATAATACATATTGGTGAACTTAGCATAGAGCTTCACAAGTTTGGTTTGCAAGAAGCTGTTATGGTGAAGCCCATTTTTAAAAATGTTGGTGTGCACTTGCTTTAGTGTTTCAGAATTTGGGCAGGAATCCAATACAGAAGAAAGATTATTACTATTAACTGATTCTTCCTTCAATGGACTCCTGGTAGTGGTCACTTGCAATTTCCGTGTTGGCTTTTGTGTGGCAGCTGTGACCTGACGAACTTGGGAATTCGTTTGGAATCCGTCCTCAATTTTTCTTTCGAGTTCGCAACTATGATGGTTGAAATATGAAAAGGGTGATGCTCTATCCATATCCATAGCCATAGCAATAGCCATTGATGACTTCAGACTTCCCCACAATCCAGACTTTCAATCAAGAAAGGATACTAAATATATGTGAACAAAAATCGGCGTGGATACTGTTTATACGACGTGTGGCCTTGGGATTCTCGGGTAAAATCCAGACAGGAGGAGTAAGTTGACAATCGAAGCTCATCTTCCTACCAATATTTTGGTTCAAGGGGAGCGTTTTTTAATCTTTTGTGCTGGACAGATCCTCACATGGCCAGGGATTTTACATGAACTCTTGGCAATTCGAAGGGTGGAGAGGGGATTTTATGGTCATAGAGGTTGTTTAAATGTTATGATTCGAAAATTTAGGATGGAATTGGAATTGGAATTTTAWWGAAATAAAATGTTTTAATATTTTAATATATAATAATAATMATAATAATTTATTTTTAAGGTCATAATTAAGTTAGACATCAAATTGGTGTATGAGACGTAAATATTAGGATGACATAAGGTCATAATTTTCTAAACATATTAGGATGAYAACATATTATTTTGTAAATATGTAAACGATGTTGTAGATAACTAGTAGATATTTTATCTATGCATTTGGGTTGAGGTTAATTAAGTGTACATATAGTGTTGACTTATTAAGTAWKCAACTTTATTCATGTAGGTAAGGAATTGAATGAATCTTACTCGAAAGASAATTTGTCACMAATTTATCAAGAAAGTCATTGTAGTGTTTTCTAAGTTCTTTAACATTATTAATTGATGTGTTGTATTATTTGAGAGTATTGATTCGTGTGGTTGACAAATATACATTTAGATGGTGTTATCTAGAATTTTGATTTGATTTTGTTTGATCATTACTTTATATGATCTTTTGATTTAATTTTGTTTGATCATTATTTTATATACAAAATCAAATGAAAAGTCTAAATCACATCATCCAAATATGTATATTTTTCATGGTTTATATTTGATAGCCTTGCATTGGTATGAGATGATTGGATTATGATATATGATGTGATGATTTATTGTGACCTACAAGTAGGTTGAGTTGTATCTTGATATTGATGTTTGTGTGTGAAAGAGACATATAGGTGATATGAGCTTTTAGTGATAAGTGATTCTATCGAATATTTAAAATGAATACATGTTTATGTGATGAAAATTACTATATTATGTTATGCTACTAATGGTTTGTCAAGTGTGACAGGAAGAACCATAGGTGCATATGGACTTTGGATTGAGTCAAGATACGTAGAGACAGGATGGGATCATGATATTGATGATTGTTATGTGTATATTGTTTCTTATTGTTTATTTATGATTGTTCAACGATATTGTTTGATGTGTTTGTCTCTAGATGTGTGTGGAAATGTGAATAGCATTTTTCAATTAAGATTACACATGGGAAAATGGTTGTTTGAAAAGTTGTGACATGAGCACCATTATGGAGATGAGGTCTATGTTGCATGTTCCTGCCTATTAGCCTTCCTATCGTCTAATAGGTTGAAAAATGTATGGTTTTTTCATGAGGATAGGCCACAAATTCAATCACTTACTTGATGTTGTTGAGGGGCGTGCCATAAGGTGTCAATCCTTATTTCTCAATGACCACTAGTCTATCACCAAAGGTAAGCAGGTTGGGTTAACTATGTCCCAACTATGACATAGATCCCCCACCATGAAAGTAGATACTTGAAGGCTCTAAGTTGATTTGGTATATCTCTCGATATCATGCACTTGAAGAGTTGTAGAGGTTATGTCTAACTCTTGGTTTAGGGCACTTGAAGAGTTGCAACGATCATGTTTAACTCTTTGTACTAAAAACTTGAAGGCTCTAAGTTAACTTGGTCTCACCCTTTGACTTTGGTTTGTATATTTGTATACTTTAGAAGAAAAGTATCCTTTGACTTGCATGATTATTTTGGCATAAATAAATGAAAAGCACATCTATGACTTGATTTCTCATGTAGACATATGCATATGTATAGACTCACCTTGATATTTTAAAAAATAATAAAGAGTTGAAAATAAATGAAAGAATGACTTTTAATTAAAGTTTTATTTAAATAAGAGAGAACCATTTCATGTGCACCCACTCAATTAGGAAAAAGAAAAGGATCAAGAGATCATCTAGGAGAAGAAATAGGATTGTGTTTATGAAATCACCAATTGTTCATGGAGGTGACAAGTGTGTGGGTGAACATTATGCATTTAGTAATTAAATAATTGCATTTTTGCCTCAGAATGGAAAGTGGAATGAGTTTGAAAGGCTATATAAGGAGAGAGGGTTGGGATTGAAATCCTTTGTTTTACACCCTAATGTTGGATGGTTGTCCTAATGCTCAAATTTATCATGGTGATTTGGTTGTGAGTTTGGTCTCGAGAATGTGTTAGTACCATGGAGGTGGGGTGCCTCAAATTCTCTCAAGGAGCCACACATTCTACATGCTAGTTTTTGTACTGTTTTCAT
>JASDQU010501846.1:27451-45032 GCA_032191745.1 Picea mariana
GACTTGTAAAAATTGTATGAGAAGATTTAATTAAAGGAAGAAAAGTTACATCATTAAACCTTACTCTAATGAAATTAGAGCCTAGGTCAACACTTAAAAAGAAGGATTTCCTTCTTATATGTATATATCATTAGATTGAAATCTAGTTATGCTTGACACCTTTACTTAAATGATAAAATATTGCAACAATTATATTGGTATCCTTGTTATGATCGTTTATACGCATGTAACACCACTTATGTGGTGATGTACTTCTTTTCTTTCCTCTTCATTTAACTTTGAGAAAATTTGAGTTAATAATGAGTATGTCTTTAAGGAATGGTTAAGAATTCCTACTAATATTCTTACATCTTTACTATAGTTGTTAAGTTGAATTGTATCAATTTGACCTAAGGAATAATGTTGGATTTAAGAGATAATTAGATAGTGAACACCTTACTGCTTGACACCATAAAGAGTAAGTTTTATAAATTCGAAGAGGTCATCTTGTGTATTGTTATGCTAGATCTATTACTATTTTATATGATATTGATATTCACTACGATATGATAAGGATCATTGAATCTCATGGTCTTATGATGAATAAGAGGAAGTAATGAAACAGAAGGATGGATGATAGCATTGACATGTATTGGATTGATTATATAATAATGTTAGGTTGTATGATGGATGGTTTCATTATCATGTTATGATTTTAGTTACAATTGATGACAAAAATTTAGAGGACTATTTATTATTTTGAAATGAATAAATTGAGATTGCGTATCTTTATTAATGTAAGAGTCCTTGGAAAATTATAATTACATTATGATTATGTATCTCATTCAATAATTTAGTAATGAGGATAGGTTAGAAGTTGTGTATGGGATTAGATATCTCCTTGTTCCTTAGAACAGTCGCCAACACTAAGACCTTAAGTGGTCAAAATCAATCGGATGAATCCTCGGCTTGAGCGTTGCTTATGTGACCTGGAGGTCCTAACCTTGAAGGGTAGGTTGGGTGGGTAGTTATTTATTACTCAGTGACATGGATGATAATTTATTGTATTTTCTTCAGTTGATCCTGTGGTGTTGAATGGCGTTGCTCTTTGTGTTTATGCATGGACTATGACTCAGTGTTAATTATGTTAATGCATCAAATGTGTCATTATTAAATTATGACAATGTGTATCTTGTGATGTTATTAATTATGTCATGACAATTTTAATTTTAATGCATATAATTTTTTATTTTTTTTTACCTATTTTACATTGTTGTCCATTTTCGTAATGGAGGGGCCGTTATATATGGTATCAGAGTAGGTTCCACCCTATGACTTGGGATCATTATGCCATCGACTATATTAAACACTTGATTAATAACTTATCGCTAATTAAAATTGAAATTTTTTTGTACAGTAATGATGGCTAGAGGATGTCGTGGATGTAGACAATAGGGTTCTAGGGCAAGAGGTGCGACAACTCTAGCAACCTCCACGCCAGAGGGGTCTAACCCCCAAGGAGAGGAACACGTCATTGGACAGGAGAAGGTGGTTGTGAGGAATATGGTTGGTTGATGATGTCCTTCCACAGGATGTCAGAGGCCATGATTAACCAACTAGATAGAGATGAGGTTATGGAACATGTACCCAATGAGGGTTCACAGAACGCTCCAGATAGAAGTGGAAGAATTCACATAAAACTTGAGAAGGTTAAGTTTCCCCATTTTATGGGTGCCACAGACGGCTCCACTATCAAGGATTGGTTAGAGAGTATGGCGATATTCATTTCACTTCGTGATTATACCTCCAACATGAAGGTATCAATGCCAGTATTTAAACTGAAGGGGAGTGCTCTTCTTTGGTGGAAGATGCTCTTACCTCAACTAAACATGGTCTTCGAAGACATGTCATGGGAATTGTTCGAGGAATGGTTCTGGGAAAGGTACATGTCCAAGGAATTCATTGAGCACTAACTCAATGATTTCAACAACTTACGACAGAGTAATCATACAGTGCCAAACTATGAGCCCATATTTATGGAGCTACTTCGGTATGATCCACATATGAAAATGGAGAAGATAAAGGACAACAAGTTGTGTTCGGCCTTAACTTCAACATTCATGCGAATTTGAGGATCCTAATGCCTCAAACATTGTGTGATACAGTTGAGAAGGCCCTCATAGCTAAGGAAGAATTTACCAACGGGGGTCAGGGAAGGACTCCTACAAAACTAACTGGATAGATGACATCACTTGCGCTGTAGCATCAGACGTCAACCAGAAAGACATCAGGTTATCAAAATGCATCTAGAGGACCCATGATAACGACTCTGTGAAGATTGATTACTCATCAGAGGAATCCCTACAGGGGACCACCGCATCAGCAACAACGCTGCCGGCAGTTGTAGTTTAGGATTGTTCATTGGAACAGACCAGGTGATTAGACTAGTAGGATAACAACTTCTACTTTGGAGACCAGGAGTATTGGATCGAATACGGGTGCTCGACATGTAGGGTGCCAAATTTTTAGTGAGACTATCCGTTTGAGAGGGCCAGAGCGGTGAGATCAACATGACACACTACAGTTGGATATTTGGGCAAGGCTCATAAGATCCATGCACCAGTGATTAACCGCCAAGCTGATCACTAGTCCACTATGATCGAGACGTCATGTACCATCGTCAACCAAAATTTTAGTATTTTATAGATCCCAGTGCTACAGACAGCTTTATTTCTGGTGCAGTGATATCATAATTAAGGTAAAGGTAGTCGAGCAAGACGATTTTAGATATGTAGAAATGGATTTGGGTGCCAAATAGAAGGTTGGAGGGAATTTTATGGACTATCGTATTAACTTGGGATGTTTTGTAACAAAGGTCAACCTATATGTCATGATCTCAGGATCATATGAGATCATGATCGGTATGGAATAGTTGGAATCACATGACACGATACTCAATTGTAAGACAAAACGGTTAAGTTCGACCGGTGATGTGGGACAGAGAAGAGTTATTGTAGGAAGAAACCAGGGAGTGTCCCTAAGGTTCATCTCTTTCCTACAACTGCAAAAGAGTATGCACAAAGGATGTAAGTTATATACAATCTTAGCGCTAAATGAAAAGGGAGAGAGGGAAGGATTATAAAAACTTTCGGTAGTATGAGAGATTGTTGATATGTTTCCAGAAGAGTTACCACAGTTTCAACCCAAAAGAAAGTTGTAATTTACAATCAACTTGAAACCTGGAATTAGACTGATAGCAAGAATGCTTTATCAGATGTCAACGCCTGAGATAGAGGAGATGAAAATGAAATTGAAGGATTTGTTAGACTTGGGGATTATACGTCTAAGTGTGTCACCTTGGGGTGCGCCTCTTATTTCATAAGAAAGAAGGATGGGTCATGGAGACTCTGTATTGACTATCATCAATTGAACAAGGTGGTGATCAAGAATCAATATTTGTTTCCAAGAATAGACAATTTGTTTGATGAAATGAAAGGCGTGATGTTGTTTTCAAAGATCGACTTGAGATTAGTTTATCAACAATTACAAATTAAATAGGAAGATGTGATGCAGGCGAGGTTGATCCTTGACTCACCCGCTCTTAGGATCGATCAAAATCCCACTATTGAGCCAAAGTGGATCTTTAGATTCCTAAGTGAAATCCCTGTCGCTGATATGACCCAATCCACAGGTCCTTTCGGAGCTCCCTGGTCGGAAAATACTAGGCACGAGCTCCTCCTTTCCCTAGTGATCACAATGTTGTGACTAAGGGCCTAACCCCAAAGTCCTTCGTCGTATTTCGCCACTCGCGAGCTCGTGAGTCGAAGCTCTCGACTCTGCCTTTCTAATTCCATGATACCCGAGATCGCGAAATGGGTACATCTCCCTTTCCTGTCAGCACCCTCCGCGTGTGACCACCGGCTAGGCTAATGCTAGCGCCCTTCGCAACTCGCACCTTCACGAGTTCCACGGTTGAACTTCCGTGCTTTATCTTCCGAGTCCCCGAGACACGAGATGTCAGTCAACGCTGAATTTCTCTTTCCTCCACCGAAACTTCTGTGCTATCGCGGCTTCGCCGCTCGCGATACCAACCCCTTGGCTTTCCACCTTCCGATGCCCGATGCGTCGAAACGTCGATGTCGCTTCCTTGCAACCTCACCCTCTCGCGACTTCACGACTCACGAGGTCCAATGACTCCAACGTCAACTTCCGAGGCTCGAGACGCTGAACTCCCTATCTCGTCCCTCGTGGATTTTTCCTCCTCGTGAATTTTCCCTAGTATCAGATCCAACAGTTCTCCCGCGATCAGATCCAACGACTATCTTCCTTACTCGCTCCTCACATCCTTGCATTTTGAGTGTTGGAATCTGACTCGGTGAATTCTCGAGTTCGCGAAACCTCCTGATCTTTGACACCTGTCTTTTGTATATGGGCGGCTCCTAGTCCACTCGCCACTTCACCACTTTGTTTCCTCGTGTCCTCGTGACTTTTAGTGCCAAATCCTCAACTCTTCCTCCCACGCGGTTTCGATCTGCGAGGTTGATATCCCGATGGCTGTCGGGACTGCTCCTCCATCCATGAGAGCTTAACTCTCGTGCAATTTCTTCCTGATCTGACGACTGTCGGCGGCCTATTCCATATCTGACTGCTTAGACCTCTTCTCCTGTGTTCTCCTCCTGTGTGCCTCCTAGATGTAGAATCTTCAACACTTCAGATCTATTCTCTTGCCGATCTGACGACTGACAATGCTCCTCCTAAGCTTGTGTATTTTCTTGCCAAACTTGGAAGAATTTCCAAAAGCTAAAGGTCTCGACCTTTTCTCCCTTTTCTCCTCTGCGAACCCCTCGACTTGAGTCTCACTACATGTATGATAACGCTATCCTTCTTGAGCTTCTACCTTTGAATCCTTAAAGGGTTCTCCCGACTCCTTCACTCCTGCAGAGCCTTCTCATGCACACGTTGGTGCTGTCCCTCCTGAGCTCTCTTCCTTTGACTCCCCGAAGGATTTCTTTTGACTCCTGCGCCTCTGCAGAGCCTTTTGGGTATTCAGTAACCCAGCGAAAATCCTTCAGTGGACTCTTCCTTCAAATTCCAGAACTTGAAAGAGTTCTCTTCTTCCTTGTGCCTATCTGCACACTTCCTCGACGCCCTCCTGGTGGGGTATCTTCTCTTCCACAGAACACTCCAATGGTTCTGTCTCTTTGTGTGCACGCTTCGCACCTGCTCAATGCCCACTTGGCAGAGCCTCTCAGAATCCTCAGTGATTCTGGTCTTCTCTAAACTCACAGCCGAGTTCTTTCTTCCAGCACCTTGTGTTCACGCTCAATGCCCACCTGGCAAAGCTCCTACAGAATCATTAGTGATTCTGTTTGCAACTGTGTCTCAGATACACAACCCTGCCTCTAAGGTATTCAACAACCTTGAGGTCTTCCTCCCGAGTTGATGATTTCAGCTTCTGTGCCTCAGCACGTCTTTGTCTGACTCCGCATAGTTCATAAGTGCAACCTATGTGCACGGCTCTCAGAATCCGCAGTGTTCTGTCACACCCTCCTGGTGTGAAACCTCAAAGACCCTCAACCTGAAATCAAACACACTCCCTAAAGTTACATGATAACAACACAAAAATACAGCATATAATGAACACACACAGACATGCATATAAGACAGAACATATGCAGGAAAAACTGCTTCTGTATATATTAAAAATGGCAAATGCCTGTTTGTAGAAGGTGTTCTCGTGCTCTCTCTGGCTCTCTCATACAACTATTCTAACTCAAAATTAGATCTGAAATCTCTTTTACACTGAGGGGATCCATAAAGCGCTTCCCTCCAGGATTTACCTACTCTAATAAATTACATTCAATGGGTTTTCTAGTCCAGAATCAGATCTAGATCTCAGCCATACACATTAAATGCATATCCTATCTACAGCCTACGCAAAGGCATGGATTTCCTGGCTCAACAGCCTAAGCACATTAAATTACATTGAATTTCAAATTCAAAATGAGGCTGCGCCTCTCTTCATCCTTTGAATGCGTGCGCACTGACATGGCTGGCTGGTTGGCTGGCTGCATGGAGAGATGCTCCTGCATCGTACTTCACAACTGCAAAAATCATGAGCTCCTTCTCATGAGCTTCCCCTGTAGCTGTTGGAAATCCTCCTGGATCCCAAACAAGTCTTTGGAGCTTTGCATCTGCTCCATTCTGTTGCTGCTGTTGCTTCTTCTTTCCTTCTGCCCAGCTGCCCCCTGCTGGCAGTGTTTGCTGACTTCAACATCAGCTTCTTGATGTCCTCTATCACTTCATCTAGTTTCTCCAGTGGCTGGTCCTGTTGTTGCAGTCTCCTCAGTTGCAAAATTTTTTGGTCATTGGGTAGATCATCATGATCTCCCACGCCTTCCTCATCTATTTTCAACTTCACCTGTTGGATGTGCCTTCCCTGCACTTTTATCCTTTCCTCCAGGGATTCAAATTGATCCCACAGATCAGCAAAGAAAATGTTGTCTGCCTCTTCCTCCTCTGCTTCTACAACCTCCTCTATTGCATTGTTTTCAGCTTCATGGCTGAAAATGCTCAGCCATTCCTCATAATGCTCATCATCTTCTTCTTCTGCTTCTACTGCAAATTCCCCTGTTGCAGTCTCTTCATTTTCAATGCTGAATGCGTTGAGCCATTTCTTGGAATGCTCACTCTATTCTTTGTCCTCATGGGCATCTTCCAAAGTCTACACCAATTCATCCTTGACAGTCTTCGCTGACTGTTCTGCTACTGCACTATCTGCAACACCAATTTCTGCCTCCTCCTGGGCAAGTGGTAGGAATACTTGTATTCACCCAATCATCACACGACTCCTCATATCTTCTTCTGTTGTCAGTTGTACACGCTGGTCACAATCCAATTCCGAGCTCACCTGCTCCGTCAGCTCCCCTGGCTGAATCCTACTCAATTATGAGTTCACGAGACCTTCAGACAGTCTCGAATGTTCATCTCTACCCACCTAGCAGTCTAAGATGCTTCCACTTCCCTCCTGGCAGTCTTCGAGATCCCTCAGTGATATTTCATCATTTCCCTCCTGGCAAATTGAAATTCCTTGACTGTCCTCCCGACAGTCCGTGAGATCCTCAATTGATCTCAACTCATTGCCCTCCTGGAAAACTGGAATTTATTCTTCTCTTCCTTCCTGGCAGTGCTTGAGATCCTCGGATGACCCCAATTCAAATTCTTCGTCATCCCAATCATCGAGACCCTTTCCAGTCTCTGGCCAACAATGATCAATCATCTCTTCCTCTGTGGCCTTGAGGTTTTCAGCATACCTCAACCATCTCCTCAACAGTGCGCGTTGTTTCATGACCATCAGCTGCTTGATTGGCCATTTTGTTGTTGCATTCTTCATGGGCAATTCGCACATTCATCTCATCCTTCTATCCTACCGCATCCGCAATTCAAAATCCTCTATGTCTGCCTTTAATTCGTAGAGGTCTTTATCAAATTCTCTATCCATTTCTGCAAGTTTTTCTGCCTTGCTCTTCTTCTCAGCGCGCCTATGGCCTTCAGTAGCCATGCTGCTGTTCCTGTCAGCCTCTCTGGCAAACCTTCCACTGTCACTCCTGCAATCCTGAGTGTTCCAGCTTCATTCTCTCATAGTCCTGCTAACTGTCTATGGACTGCTGCCTTCCTGCAAGAAAGTCCTCACAGAGTCCTCAGCAACTCTGTCTTCCTTCCTGCTCTGTGCTCTATCTACAATATACAAACAGATTCCCGCTCTGATACCACCTAATGTGAATATCAAGGTGCTTCTCTTTTCTCCTCGCTCCCTCTTGCCTGAAGTATACAGACAAGAATCTATTTTCTAATACCACTTGATGCAAGCGAGGTTGATCCTCGAATCACCTTCTCTCAGGATTGATCAAAATCCCACTATTGAGCCGAAGTGGCTCTTTAGATTCCCAAGTGGAATCCCTGTCGCTGATATGACCCAATCCACAGGTCCTTTCGAAGCTCCCTGGCCAGACAATACTAGGCATGAGCTCCTCCTTTCCCTAGCGATCACAACGCTATGACTAAGGGCCTAACCCCAAAGTCCTTCGTCGTATTTCACCACTCGCGAGCTTGTGAGTCAAAGCTCTCGACTCCGCCTTTCTAATTCCACGATACCCGAGATCACGAAATGGGTACAACTCCCTTTCCTGTCAGCACCCTCCATGCGTGACCACCAGCTAGGCTAATGCTAGCGCCCTTTGCAACTCGCACCTTCGTGAGTTCCACGGTTGAACTTTCGTGCTTTATCTTCTGAGTCCCTGAGACAAGAGATGTCAGTCAACGCTGACTTTCTCTTTCCTCCACCGGAACTTCTGTGCTATCGTGGCTTCGCCACTCGTGATACCAACCCCTTGGCTTTCCACCTTCCAATGCCCGATGCACCGAAATGCCGATGTCGCTTCCTCGCGACCTCGCCCTCTCGCGACTTTGCCACTCGCGAGGTCCAATGACTCCAATGTCAACTTCCGAGGCCCGAGACGTTGAACTCCCGATCTCACCCCTCACAGCTTTTGCCTCTTCGCGACTTCACCCTGGTATCAGATCCAACGGTCCTCCCGCGATCAGATCCAACGGCTATCTGCCTTCCTCGCTCCTCGCGTCCTTGCGTTTGGAGTGTTGGAATCTCACCTGGCGAATTCCCAAGTTCACTAAACCTCCCGATATTTGACACCTATCTTTTGTAGATGGGCGGCTCCTAGTCCACTCGCCACTTCGCCACTTCGTGTCCTCGCATCCTCATGACTTTTAGTGCCAAATCCTCAACTCTTCCACCCACGAGGTTCCGATCTGCGAGGTTGATATCCCGATGGCTGTCGGGACTGCTCCTCCATCCACGAGAGCTTAAATCTCTTGCAATTTCTTCCTGATCCGTCGATTGTCGGTGGCCTATTCCATATCTGACTTCTCAGACCTCTTCTCCTATGCACTCCTCCCGTGCGCCTCCTGGACGTAGAATCTTCAATGCTCCAGATCTATTCTCTTGTCGATCTGACGGCTGACACTGCTCCTCCTGAACTTGTGTATTTTCTTCCCAAACTTGGAAGAATTTCCAAAATCCAAAGGTCTCGACCTTTGCTCCTTTTTCTCCTCTGCGAACCCCTTGACTTGAGTCTCTCTACACGTATGAGAACGCTATCCTTCTTGAGCTTCTACCTTTGAATCCTCAAAGGGTTCTCCCGACTCTTGCACTCCTATAGAGCCTTCTCATGCACACGCTGGTGTTGTCCCTCCTGAGCTCTCTTCCTTCGACTCCCCGAAGGATTTATTTTGACTCTTGTGCCTCTGCAGAGCCTTCTAGGTATTCAGTAACCTAGCGGAGATCCTTCAGTGGACTCTTCCTTCAAGTTCCAGAACTTGAAAGAGTTCTCTTCTTCCTTGTGCCTATCTGCATGCTTCCTCGATGCCCTCCTGGCGGGGTATCTTCTCTTCCACAGAACACTCCAACGGTTCTGTCTCTTTGTGTGCACCCTTCGCACCTGCTCAATGCCCACTTGGCAGAGCCTCTCAAAATCCTCAGTGATTCTGGTCTTCTCCGAACTCATAGCGGAGTTATTTCTTCCAGCACCTCGTGCTCATGCTCAATGCCCACCTGGCAGAGCTCCTACAGAATCCTCAGTGATTATGTCTGCAACTGTGTCTCAGATACATATCCCTGCCTCTAAGGTATTCAACAACCTTGAGGTATTCCTCCTGAGTCGATGATTTCAGCTTCTGTGCCTCAGCACATCTTTGTCTGACTCCACAGAGTTCAGAAGTGCAACCTCTGTGCACGGCTCTCAGAACTCGCAGTGTTCTGTCACACCCTCCTGGTGTGAAACCTCAAAGACCCTCAACCTAAAATCAAACACAGTCCCTGCAGTTGCATGATGACAACACACAAATACAGAATATAATGAACACACACAGACATGCGTATAAGAAAAAACATATGTAGGAAAAACTGCTTCTGTATATATTAAAAATGGCAAATGCCTGTTTGTACAAGGTGTTCTCGAGCTCTCTCTGGCTCTCTCATACAACTATTCTAACTCAAAATGAGATCTTAAATCTCTTTTACAATGAGGGGCTCCATAAAGCGCTTCCCTCCAGGATTTACCTACTCTAATAAATTACATTCAATGGGCTGTCTAGTCCAGAATCGGATCTAGATCTCAGCCATACACATTAAATTCCTATCCTATCTACATCCTACGCAAAGGCATGGCTTTCCTGGCTCAACAGCCTAAGCACATTAAATTACATTGAATTTCAAATTCAAAATGAGGCTGCACATCTCTTCAGCCTTCGAATGCATGTCCGTTGACATGGCTGGCTGGTTGGCTGGCTGCATGGAGAGATGCTCCTGCATCAAGATGTTTCTAAGAATACATTCAAGAGGAGGTTCGAGCACTACGATTTTGTCGTTTTACCATTGGACTGACAAATGCCCTAGGGGTAGTCATGAGTTTAATGAATGGGGAGTTTCGTGAATACTTGGACAAGTTTGTTCAAGTATTCAATGATGACATACTGATATATCCTCAGACGATGAGATAACATGACGAACATTTACACTTAATTATACAGATTTTACGAGAAAACAAATTTTACGGGAAACTGTCAAAATGTTCTTTTTACCAATCAAGGATTCATTACTTAGGGCATGTTATATCCGACGAAGGGATATTTTTGTATTGAGCGAAGGTAGAGGCTATTATGAAATGGTCCATGCTGAAAAACGTACAGGAAGTATGTAGCTTTATGGGTTTAGTAGGATATTATCGACAGTTCGTCGAAGGTTTTTCAAACATAGCAAATCATATCATGGAATTGTGGAGGAAAAACAAGAAGTTTGTATGGACTGAAAAGTGTGTGGAATCATTTCAAAGGCTTGGGGGGTTGTTGACGATAGCGCCAATACTAAAGGTCCCCAACATGGAAAAGGAGTTATTGGTATCCACAAATGCATCCAAGAAACGCTTAGGTAGAGTCTTGATGCACGACGGTCGAGTGATCGCTTACATTTCAAGGAAATTGAAAAGGCATGAGGAGAACTATGCAACACATGATTTATTCTCCATTGTGTATGCATTCAGAGTGTGGAGACACTATCTGATTTGACAAAAATTCAATTTAAATACATATCATTGTGGATTGAAACACATATTTACGCAGAGTGACTTGAACGCAAGATAGAGGCGTTGGTATGAATTACTTAACAAATACAATTTTGAAGTTTCTTTCATAAAAGGAACAATGAATAGAGTGGAAGATGTGTTGAGTCAGAGACCATGCATATTCTCGATGATAAATCTTCCGACAAATCTTCGAGAAAAGATTCTAACTATATAGTTCAAGGATGAATGGTATAAATAGGTTAAGGAAAATATCGGACAAGACAACATGATGGTGCCAAATTTTGGAGGTTATACATTGGAAAATGAGGGATTGATGAGGTATAATAATAGGATTTACATACCGCCTAACGACGAATTGAGAAAATTGATCTTAAGCGAAGCTCATAGGGAAGTATACATGGCTCATCCAGGAGTCGTGAAGATGAAGGAAGACCTTAAGCCTTTATTCTTCTAGAAATAAATCAAAGTGGAGATAGTTAGTTACGTGGCTAGATGTCTAGAATTCCAGGAAGTGAAATATGAACATATACATCCGACAGGATTACTATAGCCACACGTCATTCCAAAATCGAAATGGGAGGTCTTTTCGATGGACTTTATTGTTGGTTTTTGTTGGGCTTCAGTTTTTTCATATTTTCTTCCATACAAACACACTCATCATTACATCTTATCCCTGCATTTTGTCAATAATATATCGCTAATTACACCATAAACCTCCATTATCTCTTGTTATTCATCCTATGTGGTTAATACATAATTTTCCATATTTTTAGTGATTAAAAGGATGATTATACAATAGTTTTGTTGATGATGGTTCAATATTATGTTTCTATGTCCAAAAAATATGTTCATGCACTCCAATTCATCTGGTACTAGAAGGTTCTACAGTCAACCAGTACCTGCACAGTCATTCGATACCCACACTCCAGGTCATCTCGTACTCACACTCCAAGTCATCTGGTACCAGACGGTTCTACAGTCAAATGGTACCTGCATATTCATTCGGTACCCACACTCCATGTCATATGGTACTCATCTCATCCGATACCAATTCTATGCTCGTACGATACCAATGTTGTGCTCGTCTAGTACCAGCATCAACAATAGTTCGGTACAAGAAATAATTCAATTTTTTTAAATGCTTCTAGAAGAAAATTGAGGACATAGATTTTGTCCAAAATAATGTTTACATGAGGAAAGGTGAGTCAGAATTCACTTAGCTCACACTTGTGAACCTCCATCTCAGAGGAAATGATTCTGCAAAAATTAGCAAAAATCTCAAACTGCCAACCTGCGCCTCAATTTCTGTTCAGAGGGCATCAAATATAGAAATTATACGAAATGGGTTTTTTATAGAGTGTGGAAAATTGAGTATAGAGCAAGAACGTTTTAAAAATGTGAATTATTTTGGATGATATGGGTGGATCCCTAACTCGAATCTACCCAAGTTACAATAAAACCCAGATTTTTGTGATTTTGCTCAAAAATCTGAAAAATTGGTTTTAACCAAAATCTAAGTTTTGGGGATTTGGTTCTATAATCTCCTTTTTGTTTTCATGTATAAATAAGAGCCTCATAGGGATGAGGAGGGGACTTTATTATTATTTAAAATTTGTATTTGGGAGAAATTCATCATATTAGAGACATGAAATTGATAAGAAAAATGTTGTAATCAAAGATTTTGATTTCTAATAAAAAAGAACAGTTCATGGATGAGATTTGATGCATTATTCCAGTTCCAATCTGAATTAGTCTTCCAGGAGCATTCCTAGGTCGAGTAGGGCCCCTCGATTCAGGTATGTCCCTATTGTTTTTTCTTTTGCTAATTAGTTTATGAATTTGATTTGATTTGATTTCCATGCACTGTGTGTTTCAATTCAACAATTTGATTCTGCAATTGGTTTCATGAACAACTTGAATTGATGCCCTTCCACTCAAAGCATCATCATTTTGAATTTAACCTCAATCATACTACTTTTACAATATTCTAATATATGTGTTTTCATGCTGCTCTATTTCTGTGCTTAATGATTATTTGACCAATGATTCATTGCTTTGTGTCTTGCTTTAATTATGCCCATTCATGCTTGATTAATTTTCCATCTATTTGTTGCTCACATTATTAAACGGTGTTTTTCCTTCCTAGTTATTTCAAATCCATAAAACAGAGCTTTAATCTTTAGTTGGATATTTTAATTCATTTATGAATAGAAGACACAGAAACATAGGTTCAAAACTACACTTATTATTTACAATTTACAGTGTGTGCCATCCTTCATGATGTGATTACAGATTGATTACCCATGCATGGGAATTTACATTTGTTTATGAGAATATTTCCCCTCTCCTTTCTTCATTCTTTGCACCCAGAACTTGCACATTAACACACACTACCAATTATGCATCTATTCATTTTCATTCATCTTCTTTCTTTGCTTGGTTGATTGCAAATACCCTAAGTTAGACAATTGTCACCAAGAATCCATTTCATTTTCTTTAACCATGTTTCCATCTTTTATTTGACTGTGTACATTCAACCTTTTGAGTCAACTATAGAAGCATTCCTCCCTTCTTTATGATTATTATTTGTTGAGTTCTACAGTGTACATTGAAAATTCTATGTTCATATCTTCTTAACCAATCTATCATTCATCTTTCTTGACATAGTTGGTATTTCTTTTCTATCGCATAAGAATTTCAATTATTTGTTGCACATATCTACAGTATCATATTTACTTATTCATTCTCCTTATTCTCCACGATTGATGCATCTGACTGTGGAATATTTCGAGTTTAGATTTAATTTGCAGCCTTGTTTTATTGCCTTTTTCTTAAGATTGATTTTAGATTTCTTTCGTCAAATTTCCTATAGTTTTATTTCAGATTGCTTTATTTTCTTATACCTTTGTATTCCTTGCACTTTAATTTCACATAAATTTAATCGCCAACGAATAGATTGAAGGTCTAGCTTGTGAGATATTGCCTTCTCACGTTGGAATTCTTCCTAAGGTGTTAGTTTCTATCATGAATTTCATTTCTGTTTTCTTTTTTCTTTTATTTCATTTAAGTGTGGATCATCTATAGGAAATAATTATTGAAGGAAATAAAACTTAAGTAAGCTACCCATGATTAATCAAACGAACATCACCATTAGTGCATGAAAGAGTGTGATCTAAGCATTTATAGCACTAAGTTATTCCTACGTCCTAGTAATGAATCCTTAGTGTTGATTTCCTGAAGTGTGAGTTTGAAGATTGTTTTGTTGAATTTAGATTAGGTTAGCCTATGCTTTGATCATGTGTTTATTGTGCCTGTACCTGACATATTACAAGCCCAGGTTGATACTTAAATATGGGAATTAATAGTGCATATATTAGGCCGAACATTTTTCCACTGACGATAGGGAGGCATGACTTGATTTTCATGGTAGTCAACACTATGAAAAAGAGTGCACATTTCATTCATGTGTGTATGGTGTATCAGGCACCATACATAGCTAGTTTTTTTATCAGTGAGATTTTGATATTAGATGGTGTGCCAAAAAGGATCATATCCGATAGAGGATCGGTGTTTACGGGACATTTTTGGACAAGTTTCCAAGAGGCCTTGGGGATGCAACTGAACTTTAGTACCATATATCACCCTAAGATTGATGGAAAGACAAAAAGAATGAACCAAATTTTGGAATATATGTTGCATATGTATGTAATGGAACAACAAAATCATTGGGAGTATTTCTTGCCACTAGTATAATTTTTGTACAACAACAACTATCAAAGTACCATTAAGATGGCACCATTTGAGTTTCTTTATGGGAAACCATTTCAGACACCATTGAGTTGGGATCGACTTGAGGATAGGGTCTTGGTAGGACCAGAAGTGATCCAAGAAATGGAAGAAAAAATGAAAATGATAAGACAAAGGATAAAAGAAGCACAATATTGACATAAGAGTTATGTTCATGCACATCGTGTTGACCACAACTATGAAGTTGGCGACTGAGTTTTACTATGGGTGAAACCACAAAAAATTCCGATCAAGTTTGGAAAGGGTCATAAACTCTCTCGTAAGTTTGTTGGAACTTTATAGGTTGTGGAAGAGAAAGTAATCGTGGCCTATCGACTAACCTTGTATGATTCTTTGAGGGGTATGCATGATGTTTTTCATGTATATGTTTTGAGACATTATGTTAGTGATCCTACACATGTGATTGACATGAGTTCCATGCAAGTGTTGGATGAGGGTGCACTCACGACGAAGCCAATCCACATTTTGTACCATCGTTTTCGACAACTACAACATCAAACAATCAATCAGTTCAAGGTCCAATGGGACAATTATACTCCTCACTCGGCTACTTGGGAGGATGCATATGATATGCGCCAACAATTTCCTTACTCAATTGATACATTAGACATATAGATCTTTTCAAACATTTTTTTTTCACTGCATTTTATATACTATACAACTTCAAGATGAAGTTTAAAACTAGAGGGGGTGTAGGTAACATCTCAATCTTGTGAGCACATGTTATGGACTTATTGTTTGAGGACACTTACATGCAAGTGATCTAGTTATAGTACATGGTTATTGTTTTGCTTATGGATTTTTATGATGATGTTGATGGATTATGATTTTATTTTATTTTTTATATGTGTATTGACAAATGTTATTGACAAGTTTCCTTGAGTGTGCAGGACACTTGATGGATTGTAGATGTCGAGGGAATCAATGGACCTCCTTGGACTTCGGATTAAGCCAGGGAGTGGATTTTATTGGTTTAACTATTTCATTTACGCATATGTGACATATGATCATTTATAATATGATTTTATATATGCATCATTGATAGTGTTTCGTTGATGGATGAAGGTTGACGAATGCTTGGTAATATGACTCACATAAGGAGTAAAGGGTCCATAAAAATAAACCAGATATTGAAGGAGAGGTGTGGTAGAGTCCTTGTCGCATCCTACTAGCACTCCTGCCATGGATCGAATTGTAGGTTAACGATTACATAGTTCAATAGGTCCATGATGCCATGAGGGAATAATGAGAAAGTTTCTCACAAAGATTCTAAGGGATGCACAATAAGGCGGGGTCCTTAGTCCTTAGAAGCCCTTATTATCTCACAAGATCACCCAAGTGGAGTGTTGACTTCAAGGGTTGGATAACTACCAAAACCAGTCAAAGGTGAGTGGCATCCTTTGTGAATAGAGTGCGTCTTGAAGGACACGTCATGGAAATAAAACATGAGTCAATGAATCTAGATGGCCTAGAAAACCTTGAGAGAATAATTAAACCCTGTAAAATATTTAAGAATTTTTGTATTTAATTAATTAATTAAGGATTGAAATGACTACTTATAAATCCCCACATGAAAGTCTAAGCCTATTCAAAAATTAAGCCTAAGTCTAAGTTAGTAAGAAGACTAAAAACTGAATTATAAATTAAATAATGAAGGGATGAAGTAAATCAATTTAAGAAATTAAGAAAAATAAAATAAACCTAAAGATTGATTTAATACAGATATTTGCAAGAAATTACCAAATTGGAATTTAAGGTAAGAATGGAATAAAGCTGAAAGAATGTGTATGCATAGAAGGGTATCTAGAGCCTAGTTAACACTAGTCTAACTTGGAGAAGAATCCTATTTTAAATCAACTCATATTTAGTAAGGTGTCAATCATTAACTGGAAATAAGGGGAATAAAGAGACAAGTAGGAGTGATTTAAGGAATGCTTTTAGGATTGGTGAGGGAAATTGACTTTTATTAAAATAAATTATGGAATTACTTGTGCAACATGGGGGAGAGAATGTCAAGTGTACAACAGGAAATAATTCTAATTTATTTAATTAAAAATGAATTAGTTGTGTAAGTGGGGATGTGTCATGGGGAAATTCTATAAAACAAATGGCCTAGATGAGAAATTGATCACACTGGTTAACGATAAAGTTATGTTGCAAAATTATTTGAATGATTTTACTTGTGAGAGTTGGGATACCCATCTTAGAAGAGAGTGGTGGCTCTACCTTGCAAGGAAAGCTAGGAGCTAGAGGATTTCAGTTTTGTGCTTGTGGACACTTTGCGGCTAGGGGGGCTAAGGGGGAAGAAGATTACCCCTAGCATTGGTTGGGAGGTACCAGTGAAATCTTGGGATTAGCAGGTGGAAGCAAGGAGGAAGTGAAGTACTATTCAAGTTGAAATCAATTTATACAATCAATCTCTGGTTACGATAATTAGTATTTCTTGTAGTTTTATAGTTTAATATGGAATATGTAATGTGTTGTGAGTATGAAATGAACATTCCATGTGGGTAATACAATAATTGTATGTTATTTACAATTTTCTATCACGATTGAGGAATGGATGGAACCCACATTGCTAGGGATGTTATATTAGTAATAGAATTATATATTTTATTGATGG
Organism: Picea mariana; assembly: GCA_032191745.1. Taxonomy (NCBI): domain Eukaryota; kingdom Viridiplantae; phylum Streptophyta; class Pinopsida; order Pinales; family Pinaceae; genus Picea; species Picea mariana. The sequence continues at coordinate 45,017 of JASDQU010501846.1, forward strand.
ATTTAATTTCATTCTC
>JASDQU010501847.1:37306-49389 GCA_032191745.1 Picea mariana
TATAATTTTGTAATGATATCATGTTGCATGTTTAATTTTTAAATAATCTCATCGTATAATTGACATTAATCCATTTTTTGCAGGTCTTCAAACAAAGGGTAAATTTGCATGTCCAGTTTGTGGTCCTAAGATGGTGTATCGTCATTCAAAAAGTTTAGGAAATGTGGTGTTTGATGAGTATAGGAACCTCCTCCCTAAGAACCATAGGTGTCGTACTATTGAAAAACATCTTTTCAATGGGAAAGAAGAGACTGGTTTAAAACCATAAAGAATGGCACCTCAACTATGGAGGTTGGAATATAATAGAAATCGTCAAGATACTCAATTTCCTTATGTATTGTATATCATGTAATGTTTTGAATGTTCATTTTAATCATTGAATTTATTTTACCATATTTGATAATTATTTTTGTGATTTCTTTTATGCTTTATGAAGGTTGTCATCATGAAGGTATTAATAATGGGCTTCCAAGAGGAATGAAATGTTATCCCACTCAATTCATGAGGTTTCCCTACTATGAGGAGATAAAAATAGCTCATTTGTTTGATACAATGCATATCGGGAAGAATGTGACAGAAACGTTATGGCGAATCATAGATGGTAGGAGGGACAAAGAAAAAATTATCAAAATTTGTATTGACATTCAGAAAGCCAATCACGCAATGCGAAGTGTGATCCGATCAAATAGAGATGGACTAGACCAAAATAACCTTCCATGGTTATTAACAAAGAAACAAAGCAATGATGTAAAAGATCTCATTCAAAGAATTAAATTTCCCACGGGTTTTGCTTCAAACATAAATAATATCTTAACGAAGAAAGGTGAATTTGGTGGGGTAAAAACACATGATTGGCATACCTTCATTAAGGTAATAATTTGGTATACATATTTATATATATTGGCCTTATACATATTTTAATTTTTTTTATTTTTTTTGTCTACTTTGGTCGAAACAAATAACGATTCATTTTTTTGTTACAGTATTTTCTACCGCTATCTCTCCCAAACTACTTTGACAACAATGTCAAACAAGTTATATATGATCTTGGAAAATACATGAGGTAAGTCGTTGTGATTTATATGTAAAGGGTTCTTTCAAATTGTTGTTGTACTTAATGACACGTGTTTTACTTGTAATGTAATATATTATATTAGGTTATGTTGAAACATGTTATTTTCTTGTGTCATGATCTCATGTATATGGTTGTCATTGAAAGAAATCTATGAATATGATATAAAGTATTGGAAGAGAGAAATTCCTCGTCTAATGTGTGAATTGAAAAAGTATATACCTCCAACATTTTTCAATGCACAAGAACACTACCTCATACACCAATTTGAGGAGATTGAAATTTGTGGAACTGTTCACACAAGGTCAATGTGGATGGTGGAGAGGCACTTGAAATCATTGAAGGCGTTGGTTAGACAAAGAGAACGTCCTAAGGGTTCTATGGTGGAGGGATATATGGTATATCAATACATGGTGTATATTAGTCAGTATCTTCCTAAATTAGCAGCGCCAACTATGCATGCAGTGGATTGCATTTGGGATGTGAACTCCATCAAAAAATTTGAAGATTAGGAGCACATGTTGGGGAAAGGTAGAATGAAAAAAATGAGAGGTAATATATTAATAATTGTGGAGATTTATATTAATAATACACATAAAGTTTCATTTTTTGTGTATATGATCATACTCATTAATATATTAATATATGTTATTTCATAAATTGTTGATATTTATAACCTCCATGGACATTATAACTAATATTTAATATTGGTGAATTATGATTTTTTGATTCAGTTGCTCAAGAGTGGGATGCACTGCATTTATGCATTGCAAAAAATATTGACTGAATGAATGTATGGATTGAAATATGAAAACAACATAATGGAGGGAGGTTATCATGGCAACGACTGTTTGAATTGGTTAGAGAAGCTTGGCGTAACGGAGATGCCAATGTTACGCAAAGCGAAATTGATTTAGCATATGGTTTGAAAGATGGACATGCAACCAGATTCACCCATTTTATTCAGTTATTTTATATTATATTAATGTGACTACATGTGTACTTTATTTTTCAGATAATTTCCAAGTTATATAAATATATATGTTAATTTATCAACTGACAATGCATCTTTTACATATATGGCATATTGCAGTTGAAACACCACAAGGCTATGTGGTGCAATGGTTGTAAATTCCACATCAAACAATTGGATGAAACCAATAAAACTTTTGAAAGTGGGATAACTGCAGTATTACAGGTCACTAATGTTTCCTCTAGGAGTGAAAGACATCCACGAGAGTCTGAAAATAGATATTGTTGTTCCATAGTTTATACTTAATGCTTGAAAGTATAAAGTCTAGGCATCCGAAAATAAAGAGGGTCTATGATGTAAAGAAAGGAAAAAAAACTCTTAGGGGAAAAGGATCTATGGTTGATTTTTGAGTTGTCTTTGTCTAGCTTCCAATTGTTCCTGGATGCTAATGTCATGCTCAATGGTTGCCCATGAACATTCAAATTCAACCTGGGTGGTAACAGTTTTTAAGATGGTGTTAAAAAGAGTTAAAGCGATATTGGTCTGGTCTGTAAGACCGGGTTCGATATTGGGTTGTCTCGTAACAGGTACRGTCGTGGAGGAAAARGAGTTTTAAATATTTGTTGTTTTTTAGGTTGTTGTTTCTATTTTAGATTATATGAGAAAGTTCCCAGATATATGAATTAATAGTATAACAAATTCAAAGGTCATTTCCCGTATCTAAGTTAAATTGAAAATCATGCATGAAAAGAAATAAAACATAAAGATGTGGAACAATGTGAGGCATCAACCAAGGAAGAATCTCACTTTGTGACAGAAGAAGAAAATAGACAAGAAAAACTTTAATGAAGCATAATATATAGAAATCTAAGTGGTTCACAGGTATTGTAATTGTTGATAGTCGATACAGAGGAAAAGTTGTAAATGATTAGATGACTAAAATAATCAATTACCACAGTAGAGGTTGTACTAAATTGCAACTAAGAATTCATCAAAGATATATAAGAAATGATGTTAAAAATGAAATAACAAAGGAACACATAACTCAAACTTGATGGGATCTGGAGTCTTCGATTCCCATTTGTATTAATTCTGGCAAATGAAAAATTTATCTGCTACAATTGGCCAAGGAAAAATCCCCCCCTGGTGCTATCTTTCAAAATTGTATTTATACAAAGAAAATCATCAACCCTAGACGGTTGGTATTCTCCTAATCTCCTAGGTGCTAATGGTTACATAATACAAAATTTAAACCATTTTGATCGGTTACTTTTTCCTTTTCTACCAGTTGGACAAAAATGAGCACACATGTGTTACTTCATCATTTCTTTGAAGCACTTCCTTCGCTCGGTCCAAAACACTCGACGCACCTGTTTAGAAACTACACCAAAATTCTGGAAGGTTCTTTCGTATCCTTTACTTCAAATACATATAGCTTCCTCTGAATTTTGGGCAGCCTATCTTCAATCTTTCCCTTTTCAAACTTTGTCGACTGTAACTGTAGATTTGGCTTTATTAGCCACTTATCCATTTGGGTGATGTCAATATTCTTCAATTGTGAAATCTCGAGCTGGGTTTCATTCCATCTCTCCTTGATATGCATTTGATGCCTTACAACATTTATATGTCCTAATAGACCAGGACAATCACCTTTACCAATGCCCATTGTTTTTGTATCTAGCTGATCAAACACTTCTTCACATTCTTCCTTAACTTCTCTTGCCATTTCCTACTTTCAGCTATATTGGTCTCCCATGTTTTTAATATGATGTCTCCCTTGATCTGTTCTTCTACAATTAGCTTTGGGATTGCTGGTACTTCTTCTCTAGCCAAAAACGCTATTGCCTTTTGAAAAGAAACACAGGTTGTTGTAGCCTCTATTTCCTTGAGAGCAATGTTATCCAGTGAGTGGCTTATTTCCAAGAAGTAGTTTTGAACGATTTCTATTTTAGAAAGCATGTTTTGTTGTTCTTCTTGTAGTTTCTCATGCACCTCTAGTGCTTGGGATTGAAATGTTTTTATATTCACAACTTGTCCTTCAATGGACTTCAACTCAACCTGTAGTTGTCTCACTAAATCCTCATGCCGAATAACCTATACTTGACTCATTTGCATCTGCTTGTTCGCTTCCTCTAAACTGGACTTCAAGAATTGCATTTCCTTCTTGTCAGCAGTTCTGGCGTGTTCAACTCTTTGATTTACCTCCTCTCGAATATTATTTTATGTGTGCCTTATTTGGTCCTGCAACTGAGCTATCATTTGATTTTTTTGCTTCAGCCTTGTTTTCAGAGAGTCAACTAAGAATAAATTGGTCATTCCCAAAGCTCCCATAGAGCCTGCTACTTCTGTGGTGAAATCTTCCTCTTCTAGATTCTGCCCATCTACAAGCATTCTATGTTTCTTCACCATTGTGCCTTCTCTCAGATGAATTTCCTGTTTTACTATAGCCTTCCTCTTCCTACTAAAAAAGTAGTCAGAGGAAGGTATCTCTTCTCTAGAGATAGGAGTAAGGTCACTTACATATATGACATCTAGATGGGGGGTCCCAAAAGTTGACTGTAAAGGAATTAATGATGTAATAGGGCTGCCCAATTTTGAAGATTGAGTTTCTCCTGTTGTTTTGGGGATATTAGCAGGAATAGTTAATGATAAAATAGGAATCATTTGACTTGACTTTGAAGGTGTCTCAAGCCTAAATTATGTTTCTGACTTTGGGTGCTCTGTTGGTGAAGCTTCTACTTTTTGTGAAGACGCTTCAGTCTTCTTTGGAATTTCTTTTGCAGTCCCTTTATCATGAGCCTCTGATCCGAAACTTGGGGGAATACTTCCTTGAGCTGGAGGAGGGGTTTTTGATTCAACCTGTAGTATCTTTGGAAAACCACTTCACCTGTGCTTCTGGAAAGTCAGAAAACTAGTCTGTAGGTCGGGTGATAATGCCTGAACTCTATCTAATATTTCCTCATAGGTTTTGGCTCACTTGAACATGTCGTTGCAGGGAGAATATTCATGTTCATACATTCTCATATTGTAATGAGCAAGATGATTTCCTACAATTTGATAAGGATCATGTTTTCTGAGTTCAAGATCTACTAATTTGATGTCTTCCAGTGCTACAGCTTCTACCTTGGAATGACCAAAGTTAAGCAATGAACACTTCCCAATCTATACCAGAAAAACTGGCCAGAACTTCTTTTGAACTGCTTTCAATTCTGTGTCGATGCCACCTATTATTATTTGGTAGTCCACCTCCCTGCACACCAGTCTGTCGAGAAGGAACTTCAAAAGTGCATGAGGAGGAATCGAGCACCCGAAAGCCCTAACATAGGAGAAACCCTCTTTAATAAACCAATCTGCAATCGCCTTGAGGTTTCCCACGATTGGCTCTGAAATACGAGGGGGTGCATAACCATACAAAATTTGGTGCAAAGGTATCATTACGTAGTGATAGATTTCATAAAATAAATATTTAACATTCACCTCCTATAGTTTAGAGTGATAAACATGAATGGGCTCTGCACAGGCTGGGTTCCAGCTCCAATTCATCAAGGGGAATGGAGTCATGTAACAGATAGCATCCATAATATATACAGACATGTAAAATGATGCAAGTCATTCTTTCGATTTTTCTGTTTGGTACTCTGCAATCTCCTTAGTTATATTATCTAATAAAATTTTACCCTAGTTGAAATTGTAACCCTTGGCTACTTCATGTAGAAGTCGCACCCATTCTACAGGGAAATGGGTAGGGCTTTTCCTCAGAAAAATTCTACATAGCATCAGAGCTATATAAACCATGTATTTGTTTAATGGAGCTGTGGCATAAATTCCATGGGTATCACCTCTAAATCTCGCTGGAATTCCCCACCATTCTTTAATTATACCTGGATATGTTTGATCGAATTTTGTACACTCCTTTCTTTGAAATTCCTCTACAAATTCTGCATTATAAATTTATTTAGAAGTAGGGGACAGTTTATACATTACTTGGATGTGCTTGGGTCTGAACAAGCCGATGACGACCTTTTGGTTGTTTAGAATGCTCCTTGTCTTAATGTCTGTTTTCTCTAAAGCCTAGCTTATCATGTCAGTGTATGGCATGAGTCTCGGCTGTGTGGCTATATTATGAATCTCAGACTCTGCTATGTCTCTAAGTTTATTTTCAGTCTTTTCATTCCCGAAATCGTCAGGGAAATTCCTAATCTCATAGTTTAAGATTTCAAAAATCTGCCTCCAGGATTTGACTGAATCCACATCATGTGGTGTAGTGTCGGATATAACATCTCCATCTGGATTTGAGCTTTCACCTACCTCCTCACTCTTCTTAGTCTCTTTTCTGGGTGCCATGATGTTTGTGCTAAAATGAAATCCTGTTGCAGAGAAGGAATGCGTAAGTTTTTATGAATGTAACTCGCTCCTAGTCTGAAAGTAAGAATGAAATTTGAAATAACAAACCTTTAACTTGTCTTAAATTTAGCGTATCGATACAGGCGATAAAAATTAAATGCTTTAAAGGGGATGGTACACCTAGAGATACGCACTTTATGTTAAAAATATATCCATTAATCTATTATAGATACTGCCACATATCGGCGATTCAAAACTGGGATTTCGAAAGGAATGTCATCGAAAATTCCCGAATAGAGAAATGCGAAAAGTTATTTAATATCATTAATCATGTTTTAAAGTTAAGTTAATTACGTTTAGGTGCTTAATTCTTTCAGGATTTCATAGTTTCGAGCATCGTGTCCCCAAGAGGTATGACACAAGTAAATCCTAAATCATGAAACCGCGATGGAATTTATTATCATTAAACCTTCTTACTTCTTAATAAACATAGCATTAGCTTTTAAGGATTTCATGACTTTGGGAATCAGGGTTTTAAGGAGACTCAAGTTTGACTCTTTGATTTCCTGAATCACGACTGATTAACAATTTGTTAAGTATGTTTAAAACTTAATTAATCATGATTAAAAAGTTATTTCGTGAAAAGCGCTTCGGGACTTTGAAGTGTTGTTTAAGTCGAGATGGTTGAAAAAGAACATATGAAAGGCTTAAAAAGTCATTAGCGTTTTTAATTATTACTATCAGTTCAATTCCTTTTAAAAAATCACTTTTTCGAGACTTCGGTACCGGGACTTTGGAGTTTCTATTAAAAAACATACTTTGTGAATAGATGAACCCCGAAACCCAAAAATCCTGAAAGACCTTTTGACTCCTTTTTAGGACTAAGGGTGGCTCCGTAACCAAAGAAAAATGGAGATTTGGATTTAGAGAAGAAAAACAAACTTTGTTTGAACATAGGCTCCATCTAGGGATCTCGTCTCCCTATGGGACGAGAAGAACAGTAGACCATGTGCCTTTATTTGGAAAATGGAGTCATTAGTTTGTTTCTGCAAAACTTGTTCAGAAAGGGGGGGCAGAGGAAAAAGGGAGTTTCATCCTCATCTCTGAAAGATTTCGAAACCCAATCGCTCTCTAATCTCAATTTTAGGCCATTTGACTTCCTCTTTCCTGATACTGATTTCTGGTCTGGTTAAGATAATCCAAACAATCTTAGGAGTTTTAACAGGTTCTGTTGATCTTGCTTGCCTCAAGGTGAAGTAATTTTAATGTTTTTAATCAGGGAGTCCTGCGCGAACTTGGGATGTAGATCTAGCTTCAAAGAAACTAATTACCATAGTACATTATAATTCATGTATAACATCCTTACAGATATCTTAGACATTGCTTCACTGCCAGCGATCCTGTTCAGTACCCCGATGAAGTTATTTGATTCCCTTTATTGAATTTCCTTTCACCACTTCAAATTGTAACTTTGCATTTAAATGCTGAGATGAGGGCAATCATTTTATGAATTTCCTTTCATCGTCTCTTTTTTTTGGACTAGATGGGGGCAATCAATTTTTTGAATTTCCTTTCACCATTTGTCTTATATTTTTCTTTGATATGAAATGGGGGAAATCAATTATTCTAAAGCATACCAAGGGTGATATATGTGTATAATTTTGAAACAGAGGTTTATTAACTCACTTTGATTACTCTAGACCAGTTTCCTTTTGACCTTCAAAATATCTTAGTCTGTAGAAAAACTTATGGGAGAATTTAATTTCTGGGGGCCTTCTTTTAAGAAAAACTAATATTTTAGAACCTGTTAAAAGAACTAAGAGAGTTAGGATTAGCCTATACATATCTTTGCTCAGTAAGAGTTTGAGGAGTCGCAACGATTTGCCTTTCTTCTAAATATTTGTTTGTCATCTTTCAAAGCTAAAGTGTAACCTCTCCTTCCTCTATGGAAATCATGGGAAGGCATCTGGGGTCAAGGAAAAAAAAAAAAAAACAGAGATTGGAACAGGATGACAGAGAAGGTTTCGGATTTCATAAACATAGTTGTGGTAACACAATCCTGACTCTTGGAACTCTTTCTTTGAGGTAACTTTACTTCTTCTGTTTATTTTACTTATTTTTATCTTATCCAGAGGAATCTTTTATGATCCATAGAAAATTTCATTCTTTTGATGATACATCGGGCGAATATGTTCAAGACTCATGAGAGCGTCGTTGCACCTAGGTGATATTCATTTGAAATCTAGACAATTCGGAAATTCATACCTTTGCCTTACCACTTTATTCTCATCTTAGTAAATTATTTTTTATCACCTATTTCGACCGAATCAATTTCTCGATACATGACCATCTGTTTTCTTCTTTTTGACGTTTGGATTGTTGACCATAATCCTGCAAGAAGAGAACACGAAAAGCGTCAGGGCTTTAAGATTTACAGAATTCATGTGTTGAATATTTTATATATCTATTTCTAGGAGATCACTAACCTACTTTATTTGCGGTGAAAGTAAAACTTACCGAAAAACTATAAAAATAGAAAACACAAACCGGTATATACAGTGGAATTTTGGAATTTGTTTATTGCATATAGTGTTTCAGATAATGCTCATTGATAGGGGCGTTGAGGATTTTACCATCCAAATGTTCTAGCAGAAATGAGTTCTTCCCTTCAGAAGCTGTGACTTTGAATGGTCCATACCAAATATGATCAAATTTTCCATGTTTTTTCGGGTCTTCCCTCCTAGCATCCCATTTCAAAACCAAATCACCAGGGAGGAATTCCCTATCTTTAGCCTTATGATCAAATAGTTCTTTCATATTGTCTTGATATTTCTGCAGCCTTTCGTCCACCTCAGCCCTATTCTGTTGAACTTCAATTAGTTAATTTATTCTTCTTGTAACATGATTTGGTTCTTCTTTTTCATATTGCCAAATTTTCATCACAGGTAGAGAAAGGTTTATGGTTAATACCATGCCAGTCCTATATACCATTTGAAAAGGAGAAGTGCCAATCGATTTCTTGGTGCCTATCTGATTTTCCCACAAGGCGTATTTCAAATGCACATGCCATGATTTTTTATTTTCGTTCAACACCTTCTTAATTATGGTAATTAAGAGTTTATTTGATTATCCAGCTAGCCCATTACCTTGGGGGTAGTATGTCATGGAGTGACCCAATATAATATTGTACTTTTGGAAAAAGCTGACCATTTCCATAGATTTGAATGCTTGGGCGTTATCTGTAACTATCTTTTGAGGACAGACAAATCTAGATAATATGTTTTCTTCCAGGAAGTCTATCACCACTGAATCTGTGGCTTTTCTAGTCGGAATAGCTTCTACCCATTTGGTGAAATAATCTGTAGCGATCAAGATCCATTTGTGTTGTGCACTGGAAAGTGGATTAATTTCGCCTATAAAATCCAACCCCCATTGTTGGAACAGAGCTTTCGTTTTAACCGGGACCAGAGGTAGTGTTGGGAGTTTCTGCTTACCTGCAAATAATTGGCATGAATTACAGGCTCTGACTTTGGCATTTACATCTGCGAATAATTTAGGCCAATAATATCCCGCTCTCAGGATTTTATAAGTCATTTCTCTCCACGCATGATGTCCTCTACACACTCCATTGTGGAATTCATTTACAACCTTTTCAGTCTCTGATTCTACTAGACAGACCAGTAGAAATCCTAGAGGGTCTTTCCAATACAATTGGCTCTCTGAAATACAGTACTTCACCGCATGCAATTTCAATGTTCTAGCCTTAGATGGAGTCATATCACTTGGGAATTTAAAAGTCAGAAGATAAGATACTATATCTTTGTACCACACCGAAGTTTTAAACTTTTCTTCTATATTGGTTGTATCTATTTGGTCGTCGAGTCCGTCCATATCCATACATCCTTCATACTCTTGTACATTATTTATACCAAGCGCTCTGAAATTTGATTATGCTAGTAGCTTAGCCAAACCTTGTCCTTTTACAAGCTTTGTCGGTTTCACCTCTAAATTGAATTCTAGAATCTTAGAAAGCCATCGGCCCCTCTTCCCGTCGCTATCAAGTTGAACCAATATGTCTTTAACGGAACTGGTGGGTACATATGAAATTATCTTGGAGTGTAACACGTAGGTTCTAAAATCCTTTAGTGCCTTCACCATAGCATATGCCCGCTTTTCCATTATGTCATATTTCAATTCTGCATCTTTGAGGCTTTTACTAAAGAATGTTATTGGTTGCTCGAAACCTTCTTCGTTCTTTTGTAGGAGTATTGTTGCGATTGTGTGTTCGGATGCAAACGAGAAGATCAAAAATTCTTTGAGATAATCAGGGCTTTCCAGTACAGGTGCTTCACCTATAATTTTCTTGATGTGTGCAAACAATGCTTTATCTTCGGTCATCCATTTAACTTTGTTGTCTTTCTTAAGCATATTTGTGATCAATTTCACAATTTCAGCGAAGTTCGGGATAAATCTTCTCCAAAAAATATTTTTCCTAAAAATGACTTAATTTCTTTTACATTTCTAGGGATATTTATAGTGTCTATAGCTTCGACCCTTTTAGGATCAATTTGAATTCCATCCCGAGACACAATATGGCCTAAGAGTTTACCTTCTTGCATTGCAAAGTGAGACTTCTTAGGATTTAAAGACAAACCAAATTTGCGACATTTCTCAAACGTTTGCTTGAGATATACCAGATCATCTTCATCAGATTTAGAAAAAACGGTCAGATCATCAAGATAAATAAATAACCACGAATTTATCTCTTTCGTCGATGAAGGCAATATCCATAGCCTGCTGGAAGGTAGCACCTGCATTCATTAAACCGAATGGCATTTTTTCATACATAAATGTACCCCAAAGGGTGGTGAAGGTTGTTTTTTCTTTATCGCCTTCGTTGACAGCAATCTGATTGTAACCGGAAAACTCGTCGATCATGGACATCTTATTTGCTCCGACTACTTTTTCTAAAACATGGTCCATTTTGGGTAGAGGATAATTGTCTTTAAGATATGATTTATTTAAATTTCTAAAATATACACACAGTCTGATTTCTCCGCTCTTCTTCCTGACCGGGACCAGGTTGGCTACCCACTCAGAGTACCTGAGTGGTACAATTATTTTGGCATCCAGGAGTTTTTTTACTTCTCTTTTGACCTGTTATAACCCTATAATTTATAGGATCAACTGGTGACTGAAATGTTATCTCTTTAGTGTTTTTGTTTGTCAAATGATTTTCCATTCTGCAAATAATTTGAGGAAAAGAAAAGAAAAAGGAAAAGAAAAGAAAAAGAAAAAAGAAAAGAAAAAGAAAAGCAATGAGAAAGGAAAAGAATAAAAGAGGGCATAAAAGAAATTCAATAGAGCCCCATGCAATAACAATGATTTGGTCCATACAGTTCAAGCATGGCCAAGTCCTTTTAAATTGATGTTGATAGGAGTAGTGAATAAGCTTGGCTAAACTGTTTAATATTAGCCAGGTGATTTAGGTTAGCTAGTGAATAAATTTGACCAAACCACCTAATCTTGGTCAAATAACCCCAGGATAGAGTAATTTCTTAGTCCAACAGTTTAATCTGGGCTAAATGTCATAGGTAATTAGGTTAGAGCATAGGGTAGTTTGCTTTATCTTAATAAAACAAGCATGATGATCGATGTTGAACCATATCTTTGAGGTTTAAAGGTTTGATGTCT
>JASDQU010501847.1:66987-77521 GCA_032191745.1 Picea mariana
TTTGACTCGATTTCTACGGCATCGTTTTACATTCGGATAAGTTCGTCTGCTCTCCTATCTCTCAATAATAGTGTGAAATCAGGTTCGAAAGCTCCTGTAAAAGTTACCTTTGTTGCAGGTTGGGAAGGCTTAACTTCGATTGGGATCTTGTTATATAATTTAATAAATCTTTGGACGAATTCAATAACAGTTTCTGAATTTTTCTTCCTTAAAGCCCCAAACTCAGTTAAATAATATAAGTGATATTTCCTTTCACCCCATTGTCTGAGAAAAGAGTTATCTAACGCATCATAGGATAATATCGAACCTGCAGGCAAACTTCGAAACCAAGTTCTCACATGTCCTTCGAAAGTTTGAACAAACAACCGTGAATATACGTCTTCATGCTCAAGACCGAGAATATCTGTGAATTGATCAAATAAATTTATATGTTCGATTGCGGTTAAGTCTCCCTCCCTTGTAACCTAGGTAGGTTTTTCATCTATTTTTCAGGTAAATCATGAAGGGGTACTAGGAGGACCAAAGGAGCGTATCTGGCATCTACTTTAGCGAAAATCCTAGGGGATGGGTGTGATGGTGGGCCTTGATCGCCCCCTCCTCCTCCTCTGGCAGCTGCCATAGATATTCTAGGAGAGGAAACCGGTACGTTATACAGAGGGTTTTCAAATATGTATACTGATCCTTTAGCTTCTTCAGGATGAAGCAAAAAAGATTTTGAGAACCATTTATTTGGAGACAAAAAAACTGAAAAAGGGGGAAACGAGACATGGGGACTCGGTTCCTCTGACTTGCAAGATATATAAACAGGAGAACCTGCAGGAGTTGAATCTGAGTGTATGGTATGCTCTTCTAGACTTTGTGAGGTTGGGAAATTTATTTCGAGAGCTGATGGGATATCAATCGAAATAGACTTTACTGTAGATGCCTCACCTTCTCTTACACCGAAGGTAGTCAAATGAGCTTCAGTCGTAGTTTCGAGTAAAACTAATTTAGGTTTTATGGTTTCAAGTGGAATCTTATCCTTAGACTGTGTGGATTTAGGTTGGTAAACTGTAGTAGCTTGCTTAAGGAATCCTCTTGGTTTCAGTATTTCTTCAGGGTCAGAAACAGGCGAGGTTTGCTTATCATCTGGGTTTTGTTTGGTGTTCCATCGACCGGATGCCGGCTTATTTAAATTGTGGAGTCTCCAAGTGAATAATAATACTTAGCCTTTATAATGTGTTCACTCCTTGTTCACTATCAAAGAGAGAAACTCACAAATGTCGTTCTCCCAGGGAAAATAATTTCATTTCTCCATCCCCGGCAATGGCGCCAAAAAGATGTTGTTCCAAAGTTTATACTTAAGGCTTGAAAGTATAAATTCTAGGCATCCAAAAATAAAGAGGGTCTATGATGTAAAGAAAGGAAAAACAACTCTTAGGGGAAAAGGAGCTATGCCTGATTTCCAAGTTGTCTTTGTCTATCTTCCAATTGTTCCCGAATGCTAATGTCCTACTCAATGGTTGTGTTGGGTTACGAAAAAGGTATAAATATCTTCCTTTTTGTTCACAGTTTATGATATCATTCTGATTGACTTTTCAATTAATTAGGAATAAATAGGAAAGAACATGATTAATATGTCTTTTAGAGTTGTTATTTAAGTTTTATTAAATAGATTCTAAATTGTGATTGAAATGGTTTGAATTTGTTACAAAATTGGACAAATAACTGCCAAAGATAACCAAAGAGATTTTGGCTATGCGCAAGCTATTGGAGATTGAAGACTTTTTAGGCGCAAAGCAATTTGAAGATAATACATTTGATATATTGTAATTTTATAATAGTAAAGAAATCCTGAGGATCTTTCGATCCTCAAGATAGCTTGATTTACCCAACTATTGTAATATATAAGAGGATAATAGATCCAGAAAAACATAAGAAAAAAACTGCATTTTAAGTATTCAGATTCATAATTACCCTGCGCAAGCAGTTGTTGTAAATGTTTAACCAGTTATGGAATCAATGAAAGTTTTGAGTGTTTTTATCATCCATGCGTTCTGATTTTCTCGTAGCAGTACTTCTAAAGACTGAGGGCCCAGTCTGAAGAAGCTACTGTTTCGTTCTGTAATTATATCAGTTCAGATTTTTTATTTCTATTTCGTGATTCAGATTTCTTTTAATTGCATGAGCGTATCAATGAATTGATGATTGTTTGCAGACGATAGGAATTTCCTTAAGTATTCATGATTGCTGTTATGGTTTCCATTTCTGAAGATTGTTGCTTGACAATTCCTCACATTTTCATTTGCACTGTTCCTTTGCTTTAGATTTACAATTGTTGTTCCTTTCAGTTAAAGTTACATTAGTTGTTCCTTTCAGTTAAGGCTACGATAGTTGTTCCTTTCAATGAAAGTTACATTAGTTGTCCCTTTCGATTAGAATACAGTTGTTATTTCTTTCCACAGATAGAATAATTCGATATGTCCTTTCCAGTAATTAGAATTCATGATTAATAGATTAAATCTGCAAGTCCTTTCTTAGATTCAATTATTGCTTTATAGTTAAGTGAATTCAATTAGATTAATTAGTTCCTTTCATTTTACAGCATCTTAGTAATCAGATTTCAATTTCATTTAGTTCTTAGAATATTTGGTGAACGTTTGAGGAACTTGATTTTTCATGAACTCAGATCTGGTTTAGCTACACGATTTTAGGCTACCTGCATAAACTTTGCCAATATTCTTGAGATAAAAGACAAATCCCTGGGTTGATAAATTAATGTTAAACTAAGGTTGTTTTTAGGACATCTTTAGAGCCCAACATTTTGGCACCATTTTCGGGGAGAATGTCAAAGGTAGCATAGGTTGTGTCTCTAGAGGACCAGGTATTGAAGACGGAAGGTAAGAACCTACCCAGGCAATAAGTAAAATGCTTATGCCAATGCTTACCTCCAGTTGGCACTTAAAAGGTTTCATAGGTGTTTCTTTTGTTGAAATTTCTTTTGTTGTTGTGTGAAGTGTGTATGAATAGAAAGAAGGATCTTGAAAAAACAAAACCCCCACCAAAAACTACCAAAACCCAGGGTTCGATGATCCCTGGAAAAAGCAGTTTCATAGACGAAATCATCAAAAAGGGTGAATCTCAAGCTTCGGTTGGACCTAGGAAAGGACCCACCCGAATCCCTCAAGCAGTAGTTTCACCAACTATGCCCCACGCTGAGATTCATAGCAAATATGAAGGGACCGAACAGAGTTTTCAAAACACAGATCTCCCACCGCTCAACCCCTTAGAAGAGGGAAGCTCTAATAATCTGGAGGAGGGAATAGGAGAAACTAGCGGGGTTGCCAAGGCATACCCACCACCGCCACCTAATCCTGAGTCTCCTGCGAAAGAAGGAGGCATATTCGAAATCCCAGATAAAGGGAGTGCAGTCAAAACCCTAGGAAGACCAAATAATCAACAATTTCAAATAGAATACCCGGATCAAGAACCTCCTGAAAATTTTTGGCACATTTTCGAACAAATGGCACAAGAAAATCAACAACAACCCCAGACCTCCATGCTGGAGTATCCAATAGTTGATCCAATTGCCAATGCCCCCATGAAAGCAATCCCCTTACAAAACCTGTCAACCTTCCATGGATTGATTTCAGAAGACCCAGATGCATTCATATTTGAATTTGATGTCCTATGTAGAGGGTATGACTACACCTCTGAACCCCAAAAATTAAAACTATTCCCCTCTACCTTGAGGGGAGCAGCCCTACGTTGGTTCATGGGATTGGGAGGTGGAACCATCAATTCATGGGACCAGATGAAACAAACCTTCTTGCTAAAATATCAGGATTATTGTAGAACCAGAGACCTAAAAGATGAAATCTTTCAAATGACTGTGAAAGAAAATGAATAATTACAAGAATATGTCGAAAGATTTCAGTATAATTTGCAAAGATCACCCTATGGCACATTACCAGGTCCAGTACTCAAAGAAACTTTGATCAAGGGTATGAAAGATGAATGGGTAGAAACATTGAATTTAATGAGGAAAGGTGACATTTATCAGGAGACTTATGAAGATATTGTTTTATTGTGTATCGGGTGCTCACGAGGAAGTACACGGACCAGGTCAGGAATGTGAATGTCCCTCACAAGAAATAACAATATCTCTAGCAGGGATGTCACGCGAGCTGAAGTCGGTAATCTCCTAGAAAATTTTAAAACAGATATTTTGAGCACTCTGACTACACAATTGGATGTATTGCAGGCCAAACAGAAAAAGGTAGAGGCAGAACAGACCTTGGCTATATTTTTCCACAGGTGTAGAAAGAAACATGGTCCAAGAGAATGCCCCTTGGATATAGTTCGGGTCTGTGCTATTTGCACCAAGGATCACGACACAAAAGACTACCCATCACTTCATGGATTAAAAGTTGTATTCAAACAGGCAGAAGAAGAAACAAAACCATTATATCTTATGGCTCAGTGTTGTCAGTGGCAGTCCTGGCCTCAAAATACATTTCAGGACTCTTCCTGTTTCTTTCCTGGACAGTACAATCAACAGCAGAATCCTAGACAGTATAATCAACAGCAGAATGTTGGTAGCACATGGCAGGGCTAGCCATTTACTAATCAGAACTGGCAACCCCAGCAATACCCACCTGCAATCCCCACTTGGAAAAACCAGCCTGCCACAAACCCCAACTGGAAAAATAAACCAACCACAAGTTCCAATCGGCCAAATTCACAATACACCACCTCATCCTAGCAAAATTTGAATAATACCTACCCTCGACAATGGCCTAACTCGACTGCCCAAAACCCAAATTGGAACCAGAACTGGCAACGCCCCATGGGGATGAATAACCAACCTATGGGGATGGCCTCTCAAACCCAACCTCCATTACAAACTCCACTCCCATTACCCCAATCACAATTTCACCCTCAATTACATGCCCAACCCCACCCGAATCCTAATAACAGACCAGCTCAGCTCATCCAGATTATGGAAAGTTGAGAAGGGGAAATCAATTCAGTAGGGTGCAATGAACTTTGGTTAAGATCGGGGTGCATCATCTCTCCTGAACAAAATGACATTCCCCAAGAACAAGGGAATGAAAAACAACCAACAATAACACCTCCGACTGTGGTAATAACAGAAGAAATCAGGCAAGGGAGGAACATAGTCGAATCACAAGACTCTGATAAGGATGAAATTCCCTCCCCTCCATTCCCCAAAAGACTGATGATAGTGAAACCCACTGTCTATCCTTACTTCGACATTGTAGGGGAACTCAGGAATTTATACATCAAAATTCCACTCCTGCAAGACATACCAATCTACGCAAAGAAAATCAAGGAGCTATGTGGGAGGAAGCTCGTCTGAAAAATCAAAAATTCATCATCAACAACTCATGTAGTGGGAGCCTTATCTGATCTAATTTTGGGTAGAGAAACACCAGTTAAATATGCAGATCCGAGGAACCCCATAGTAACAGTGCAGATTCAGGGTTGTTCCTTTCCAAATACCCTAGTTGATTTGGGGGCGGCCATCAATATTCTAACTATGGAAACCTGCAATGCCCTGGGTCTTCACTCTTTCGACCCAACCCCAATTATGTTGCAATTGGTCGATCGATCAGTGGTCAAACCACTCAGCACAATACATGATATAGCCATTCCAGTTGATTCTTGGGAATATCCAGCAAATTTTCTCATCATCAACCCAAAAATTGTACTTGAAGGGCATCCATTGATATTGGGCAGACCATGGCTCATGACAGTTGATGCGTACATAGGCTATCAATCGGGTACAATGACAATTTCTAGAGGAGGGGTTACAAGGAATCTCATCTTATATCCCCCAACCAAACCTAGTCCAATGATTGTATACCCGCAATTGCCACCACCACGATATCCTGAGAAGGATCTACGTGCCCCACTAACGATGGAAGAATCCCTCAAGCACAAAAATCAGCTAGAAGATGATGTAATCAGTGGGTTTATTAACAACCCAACCACTGTAAGTAACCCTACATTCTAGATGCTCCAAGATGTTCTAGACTGTGAAGCACAAAGAGACTGGCTGGAAGATCTAATGGAACAACAAATTCCGACTACCGTTGTTCACAACAGCAAATCTATTGAGATCGCACCAGGGAAGTCTCTAAACATTAATGCCAACCTAGAAGAGAAACAACAACAAAAGCTAATCTAGACTCTCTCTAAATACCAGCAATCTTTTGCCTGGGAGTACTCTGATATGAAAGGTATTGATCCACAACTCTGCACACACCACATTTATATTGAGAAAGACTCCCGACCTATCCGACAACCGCAAAGAAGACTGAACCCCCATCTCAGAGATATTATTAAAGAAGAGATACAAAATTTGTTGGACGCAGATTTTATATACCCCATTTCAGATAGTCGATGGGTTTCCCCATTAGTCATCGTCCCAAAGAAAAATGGGAAGTGGCGAATCTGCGTTGATTACAGGGAACTAAACAAAGCTACTCAAAAAGATCATTTTCCATTACCTTTCATCGATCAGGTCCTGGATACCTTGGTAAGGAAAAAATTCTTCTCTTTCCTAGATGGTTTCAGCGGCTACAATCAAATCCAGATTACCCCAGAAGATTAGGATAAAACGACATTCGCATGTCTCTGGGGTACCTTTTCCTACAAAGTATTTCCCTTCAGACTCTGTAATGCTCCAACTACATTCCAAAGGGCTATTCTAAGCATATTCAGTGATCTGATTAGCGAAGGGCTCGAAGTCTACATGGATGATTTTACTCTGTATGGCGACGATTTCGATCAAGCCTTGATTAATCTGGAGAAGGTATTAGAATGGTGCATCGCTACTAGGTTATGCTTAACCACGAAAAATGCCACATGATGATGACAGAAGGTGTGGTATTAGGGAATTACATTTCTGCAGATGGACTTAGAGTAGATCTAGCAAAAATTCAGGTAATTCTTAATCTACCTACTCCACACACACAAACTGAGGTACGTAGTTTTCTTGGTGCTTCAGGATACTATTGCAGATTTATGCCAAATTTTTCAAAAATTGTTGCACCCCTACATGATTTAACTGGTAATGTAGAATTTAAATGGTCTGACAAATGTGACGTGGCTTTTGCAGGACTCAAGAAATTGATCTCAACAGCGCCAGTATTGAGAGGACCTAATTGGAAAATACCATTTCAAATTTCCACCGATGCCTCAGACATTGCCATAGGCGCTATTCTGGGATAGGAAGAAGAAAAGAAACCCTACGCCATTTATTTTATTAGCAAGAATCTAACTCTAGCCGAACTCAATTATACAGTAACAGAGAAAGAGTTTTTACCTATTATACATGCCATCAATAAATTTCATCATTATATAATAGGCTATCCAGTTATCTTGTATATTGATTATTCTGCCATTAGATATCTAGCTAATAAACCAATTACTAATGGACGGGTCACTCGATGGTTGTTATTATTGTAGGAATTTGATATTACCGTCAAAGATCGACCTGGGAGAGAAAATCTTATCACGGACTTCCTGTCTCGATTCCCAAAAACAGACGACTCATTAACAACTAAAGATCAATTCTCGAATGAGCATCTATTTGCTATCGACACAAAACCACCTTGGTACGCTGATGTAGCAAACTATCTAGCAGTGGGAATATCACCGAAACATTTATCATCCAGGGAAAGACAACTAATCGTCGAGCGTAGCGCACAATTCACTTGGATCAGTGGATATCTTTTCCACACATGAGTTGATCTCCAGATCCGGAAATGTGTACGAGAGGACGAAATCTATGACATACTAAAAGTAGGACATGATGAGCCCTATGGGGGGCATTTTTCAGACCATGGGACTGGACACAAAATCTTACAGATGGGCTATTATTGGCCCTCAATATTCAGGGATGCTAAGAAATATGTCTAGACATGCGACAACTGCCAGCGGATGGGGAGACCAGGTCAGGATGATGAAATGCCCTTGAAAACACAACTAGTTGTAGAACCATTTGAAAGATGGGAGCTGGACTTCGTCGGCCCCTTTAATCCAAAGTCAAATCAAAAGGCCTATATTCTCGTTGTAATGGATTACACGACCAAATGGGTAGAGGCGGAAGCTTTACCAAATGCAACAGAAGAAGTAGTTATCAAATTTATTTTCAAATTGTTTGTACAGTATGGACTACCTAGAGAAATAATTATTGATGGAGGGTCACACTTTATAGGCCATAGAATCACAGCCACCCTAGACAGCTATCACATCAAGCACAGAGTTACTTCTCCATACCACCCACAACCAAACGGACGGGTAGAAAGCACCAATAAGGTCCTGGAGGCAATTCTAACAAAGACTATCTCAACAAATGGACAGAATTGGGCTACCGAGCTCCCAAATTCCTTATGGGATTATCATACAACCTGGTGTAACACCACTGGATACTCTTCTTATCATCTAGTCTATGGTAAAGAACCCATATTCCCAATAGAATTTGAGATCAAGACCCTAAGAATGGCCCAGGAAATTGGACTAAATCTAACAGAAGAACATAAACAACGCCTTCAGCGACTCAACGAATTGGATGAAGCACGCTTGTCTGTGGTGGAGAGCATAGTTGTTATCCAGTGACAAAGAGAAACCTGGCACAACAAGCATATCAAGAAGAAATCATTCAAGAAAGGCGACTGGGCACTCCTCTATGATTCCAGATTTCAGGACTTTCCTGGGAATTATAGACATGATGGCTAGGGCCGTATGAAATTAATGAATTCCATGATAATGGCACAGTTACCTTTAGCACCATCGATGGGTCTGGATCACCCTTTCTAGTCAATGGACACCGGCTGCAACTTTACCACCAGCCACCTTCAAAAGACTTTTTCTATCAAGAAGTAAGTAAAGACCCTACGGTGCAGATTTTGGTTGGATGGGAAGGTAACCCAGCCACCCAAACTCCATAAATGATGCATTCTGTTTATATTGTACATACTGTACATAGTTTTCCAACTGAGTGCTTAGTTTTTTTCGTTTGTTTTATAAAAAGTCATATAGGAAACAAGAATCAGGATAGATAATTACAATTAGCACCTTTTTCTATTCCATACTCTTGTTTTGTTTCATCACACAGACTCTGTCTTTTACATATTTGCGCAACTGTTGTTCTTTTTTTCGTGCGTCCGTTGTTCCTTTGTGAACGGAACACCTGTTGTTCCTTTTTCGCGCGTTCGTTGTTCCTTTGTGAACGGAACAACTGCTATTCATTTTCGCGCAACTGTTGTTCCTTTTTCGCGCATCCGTTTTTCCTTTGTGAACGGAACAACTATTGTTCCTTTTTCTCGCGTCCGCTATTCCTTTGTGAACGGAACAACTGATGTTCCTTTTCACACAAATGTTTTTCCTTTTTCGCGCGTCCGATGTTCCTTTGTGAACGGAACAACTGTTGTTCCTTTTCCGCGCAACTGTTGTTCTTTTTTCACGCGCCTGTTGTTCCTTTTTGAACGAAACAACTGTTGTTCCTTTTTCATGCGATTGTTTTTCCCTTCTTTACTATTCAAATGCTAGCCATTCCTCTGTAAGTGCAACTTTCATCAATTAATTTTCACCAACATTGTTTCTAATCGTCATTACAACGATCTGTCATTATTTTGTGGATGATCCCTCACACCTCATAAAAAAAAAAATCTTTTTGAGGACTAATCTTTTCAAAATATCTTAAACCTTGTTCATAATCAATTACCACCATAAGTTGTTTCTTTCCCTTATATATACAAATAAACCTGAATGATATCCTGCCTCTATATTATAATAATACTTCAGCACACTTTTACTTGGCATCTCTATACTTCCTTATACCATCCCTTACTCTTAAGGAGTAGATGAGCCTCCCTAAATAAACACTCAAAAAAAAAAAAAAACATATATGTATAATATAATAAAATTTTCCCATAAAAGAATAAGGGGTCTCATCATGAGCCAACCTACCATGATCATAGGATACTAACAAAAGTGACATTCCCACTATGTCTACCACACTAGGGCAATGGCCTTTGACACTTTTTTTGTCAAAGGACAAGAGGTCTCATCACGAGCTGGCTTGTTCACTTATGTTACAATCTAGTGAGTGGCATTATCATCATCTGGCCACCAAACCAGAATAATGGTCTTCTTGGGAAAAGACAATTCAAATATTTATTAAAGACAAAAAAAATACAAATAAAAAAAATATGCAATAAGAATCTTTTTTTTTCATAAAAGAATAGGGGGTCCCATCACGAGCCAACCTACCACGATCATAGGATACTAACGAAAGTGACATTCCCACTATGGATACCACACCAGGGTAATGGCCTTTGACACTTTTTGTCAAAGGACAAGAGGTCTCATCACGAGCTGGCTTGTTCACTTACGTTACAATCTAGTGAGTGGCATTATCACCATCTGGCTACCAAACCAGGATAATGGTCTTTTTTAGAAAAAGATGATTTGTATGTTTATGAAGGATACAGGCTCATCTATGGGTTAAAAGGCAACCCTG
>JASDQU010501848.1:0-26012 GCA_032191745.1 Picea mariana
CGCATTTCTTAACCTTCATCAAGAGTCCAAGTAGGATTTTCTGGAGGCTTATTTGGTGTAGAATTTCCCTTTTTGGGTGGCATGTTGGCCAAGTATCACTTTTGAACCTTGATTTTGAGGTGGTTCTGCTAGACAATATTTCTTCTGTTGTATCTCCCAAGTTTCGGCCCTTGTGGGTATGAAACTTTCCTTTATGTATTTCTCTGATATTTCTTCTCTACAATGCCATAGGTATGATCAAAATTGGATGTGCCAAGTGGAATTTACGGTAACTTCCACACAACTTGCTGATTTTTGGCCTTTTCAGGAGATGTCACTTGTATAGTGTGCCCCGCACAAAATAATTGATATAAAATTCTGAAACTCGCACCAAAAATACTACAGACTGTCCACAATCCAATGCAACTAGTCCCACACAATTTGGATACTCTAGGAAGAAGTTATGATTGTTTTACCTGGAACACCTTCTTGAGACTAGTCAATAGGACTAGTCAGATACCCTATCTTACACAGGGTGTATCTACAAATTTATGATGACCGAGAAGCTTAAATTTTTACCACAGATACCTTACTAATTTATGTAAATAGTCTCTGGATCTCAGGGTTTGAAATGTTACATAAATGTTTTTATAGCGAAAATTCCACAATGACTCAGTTCAGGACAATTCCAGAACCCTATCTTGTACAGGTTGTATCTCCAAAATTAAAAGGCCTCAAGAGCTGAATTTTGAACCCAACGTACCTTGATCTGTCTACTAAATATCCTCCAATCCAATCCTTCTAAAACATTGTAGAAAAAAATTTATAGTGAAAATTCCAAGGTGTCTCAGATGTAGCAGCGAAACCCCAAGACCTTGAGCTCTGATACCATATGTTAAGAACCAAATATCAATATAACATAGAAAATCCTCAGAAAAAGTACTCAACGCCTTGAAAAAGAGATAATTTCAGATAATAAGCATCTTCGAGGGGGTAACCTCCTTTTACCCCACTTAAATGTTCAAGTACAAGATGATTCAAAATGAAAATGTCTCCTTGGTATATATAGGAGACTGGGAGGTATAATTACAACTAATGGCCTAAAGCCGACATAAATAAAATAAAATTACTAATCTAATATGCCCCAATTAAGGGGTAATGATCCAATATTAGGGATTAACACCTTGACTCCTATTTATACTAAATATGTCTATCAAAAGAACCATCTAGAGGAAGATCCTTCTAGAAGCGGAAGCTTCTATTAGGTCTTCTTACATTCAACTTATTCTACTTTATTACAAGGCCTTATTAATATTGACCTTTATTACATCTAAATATATTGTTCTACCTATGTGTAGGTTAGGCCCCTAACATTCTTGCTCCACCTAAATCACATTCTAATCAATTACATGATTAACATCGGGCACATACTTTTTGAGAAAAGACACATGAAACGAATTGTGTATGCACATGGATGTAGGAAGTGCAAGCATGTATGATACAGGACTAATCCTTTCCAGGACCTCAAATGGTGCACAATATCTTGCTGCTAGCTTTGGGAAGCTTCCCAATTTTATTGAACTCTTCTTAGATTTCACTTTCAAGAAGACATGCTCACCCACTTCAAATTCTCTATGTTTTTTCCCCTTATTTGCATAAATATTTTACCTATCCTGAGAAAAATTTAAATTCTACTTTATTTTTACCATCTACTCTTCCATTTCTCTGAGCAATTCTGTCCCAACCACTTCTATGTCTACTGGGTTGTCCCATCTCACTAACATGTTGCACTTTTTTCCATATAATGCCTCAAATGGGCTCATCTTCAAAGATGTCTGATACCCATTATTATAATCAAAATCAACTAAATGTAAATAATCTTCCCATTTTGATGGTTTATCCATCACATGCACTCTTAGCATATCCTCAAACACTTGATTGAACCTTTCTATTTTCCCATTTGATTCTAGGTGACAAGATGTGCTAAAATTGAGATTTGTTCCAAATCCTTTAAATAATCCCTTCGAAAAGTTTGATGTGAACTTGGGATCTCTTTTAGAAATAATTTCCTTAGGCACATAATGTAGCCTGAAAATTTATCTCATATAAATCTTTGCAATATTAGTTTCCTTGTGAGTTACCTTCACTAGAATAAAATGAGCAACTTTGGTTAGCCTATCCACCACCACCATGATGTAATCATGTTGCTTCATTGTTCTGGGAATCTTGGTGATAAAATCAATTGTCACAACTTCCCATTTCCACTCTGGAATGGGCAATGGTTGTATCAAACTCGATGGATGTTTTTGCTAAGCCATTACCTTTTAATATTATAGAAATATGGATATATATAATCAACCACTTATTTCTTCATACTAGGCCAAAAATATTGGCTCGTTATAGCTGCAATGGCTTTCTGGTAACTTGTGTTAACAACATAAGGCACAATATGCATATCATATCTCAACACAATATTTTTAGCTCCTTATATTTAGGCACATATACTATGGCCTTGTACATGAGGATTCCATCCCCTCTCAGCTCATAATCTTTAATTTTCTGCTGAAAATTACCCATGCTGTAATTTTTTTTTGTTTGCATACAATGCTGATATGATTTTTTAGCTTCCAAAATTCTATCTTTCAAATCATATTTGTACATGATAATGCATTTAGCATGCATTCCATTCACCCTCTTACTGAGTGCCTCAACCAATTTTTTCTCCTTGCCTTTGGTATGACGCATATGCTTCCACACCTTTCCCATTGTATATTCTTGTTGATTGAGGTTCCTTGTCACCTCATCCATATTGGTATTTCTCTCATATGATGACCAAGGGAGATTTTTAAAAATCATCCTCAAAGTGTACATCAATTCAAAATTGCCATCCAACATATACATTGCATCCTTCCCTTTAATAGGTCCTTCAAGCTTTCCAAACCTACTATCATCATCCCTCATGTCATCTAGGAGCTTATGATAGTTTTTTTGTGAATACAGATCCCCATCACCATTCCAAAAAGAGATAAATCCATAACTGATCACCTCACTGAATATTTTCTTGAATGAGGTAATCTCTCCAGTAAGTTCACGGGCCTTATTTTCTACGTTCTGCATCAGTCTCTTCTTTGCAAAGTCCTTTTTGGCATCCATGATGACGTTGATTCTTTCATCTATTTTGAGGTTTCTAAGATCCTCGAATCTATTGTTTAAACACCTAATATTATTATTATCCATCTCTGTCTTGTTTTCCAATTTCGTAGTTGTTTTCTTGATTTCCTTAAACACACCAATGCTAAATTCAAGCTCATCTTAAATCAAAGAGAATTGGAACCAATTATGAAAAAATACAATTGATGTGTGATCCCAGATCATATGTTTGGCTCCCTTCAAATATGGTTTTCCTATAACCTTAATCTTTACCTAATCCAATTCTTATTGAACTTGCTCTTTGGTAGCATTAATCTGACTCAAGAGTACTTCTCTACTCTTGATATTCTCTTCTAATTTTGCTATCCTAGCAACATTGAACATAAGCTTATTTGTAATAGTGCCAAGCTCAATTTCTTTTGCACTCAAATCTGACTGAATTGTGTAGGCCTTCATCTATGTTTAAAGGAATGACATGCACTTTAGCTTCCTTAGATTCCTACAAAAGTTGATCTTGTTGATCCTTCAAGGAATTATTTTTAGCTTGCATGCTTTCCAAAATATTATCTTTCTAACAATTCTTGGTGTAGTTTCTCCTTCACTTGATGGCCAGCTTGTAGCTTAGGAGTTTGCACATGTTGTACCTCTAGGATATTAATTTTTTTCTTGATGAAATTAATCTTGTTGTCCTTTTGGTTTATTGAATCTCCCACAACTGTGGGATTTTTGGGATCTACTCCCAACGAAATGATCTTCCTCTCCAATTCAAATATTTGAATTTTCTTGGCTTTAGTTGCCACTTTTTCCTGCTTCATTTGTTTGTTAATATTAACTAACCTCTCCCTCATCTTCTTTTCACTAGCATAAGACAAGAACACTCCTTTGTATAACATATCACTGGTTTTCTTATGCAGCTCAACCATATCCCCAGGCTAAATACTTCCTAGTTTGAACTTTATTTGGGTGGCCTTATAATCTACAAGAGTAAATGGTTTTGACACCTTTAATTCTAACACAGTCAAATTAAGGGTATCATGCTGGTAATTTGTAATATAGATAAGATTTGTTTGGGATTTTACCTAAGGAAACATGTCCTTCCTCATGTCTTGATTACATCTTCTTATGTCATAGTAGTGACAGAAAATAGAATCCTTCTTCTAAGAGGATCCTTTAGTGGTAGAAGTAATAGCTTCCTATGCTGATAATAGAGATGAAGCGGGATGTTCAATTGTGAAAATAGAGGCTTATGGAGTTGAAACTTATTCATTGGATCCCTATGTGATCTACAATATGAGTTTTCCTTTATACAAGACGCTAGTAAGGACCTCCTATGTATCTATCCCTTCACCACTCTTTTGTTTTTTACTCTGTTGTTCATCAATTTCCATATATTACTAAATAATTTGAGAATGTCCTCTTCCCAATTTGCAATTCTTTCTTTTGAGGTGTCTAGAGTTCCTTTTTTGGATCCACTAATTGAGTAGTAGTTGGATTATGAGCTTATTCCATTAAAATCTTCCTTACCTACTCCCATGTTTCCAGGTTTTAATTTCTCTCTAAAACAAGGTTTATCTGGTGTTTATATGTAGTTCTCCTTGCAACATGTATACCTCGTCGATCATATGTCCAACTTCTTTCTTTCTCAAAATCTAATTGTTGTAACATTTCTTCAACAACAGTTAAGGTAGTTGTCAACTTGACCAGAAAAGGGCCCACTTATTTAGGCATCTTGAAAGTAATATCCTTCCTATGTTGGATGAAATGCACATGATCTTATACGAGCCTTTTCTTGATATAATCCAAGGAAAATATCCTAGGAGTAAAAAAGTTTGGCAGCTTGTATGGTTCTTCCTCAAAACCATAAATTTCAATGATAGTGTAGTTTTTCAACTAGATACCAGTCTCTTGTGATGGTATCCTTGCTTAATTGCAACATTTTCTTCATCTAGGGAAACATCCTAAAATGTGAAATAATGTGGATCAAAGTGTAACAAGCCCTCATGAACTTATTAACAAAAATCATAAAGCCTTCATTGTGCTCTTTTCTCCTTATTTCCTTAGTCCATTCAATCCCAGTTTTAGGGCTTCCTGAATCCTGTATTACCTTGACTCCCAAACTTTCAAAATGGGAATAATTGTTAAACAATATTAGGTAGACCAGGTGGGCCTGGTACCTAAAAGACTTTTTACATTACAAATTGGACAACTGAAAATTAATGAATCCACTAAGAAAATCAACATAGTCAAACTTGGTACATGTAATAGAATCTAGAGGGAACAATATTGAAAACAACCTAGAATAGACTCATCTACAATATTATAATGCTCATAACCTAGGATCCGAAAAATCATAGAAATGGTTTTCCTAGTTATGTCAGGGAAAACAACATATTTAAATGGAGGTGGGATGGTTGGAAGTGGGGCATTTGAAGCCAATAAATTTCTTAATAACTTGTCCTTTTCAAGTTGAGATAATTTCAGGTATCTAGAGGAGAGGGCATCATCATCCAAAGATTCTTTAGCAATGGGATCATGAAAATGAAGTATTTTAGCAACAAATTATTTTGAAACTGAACATATGACCCTAGACCCATCTATAGAGGTTATATGCTCTTTATCATATTTACAATTGGTAGCACACCAATCAACAAGCTCAAGAAATTGATAAGTTTGGGGAACTATAGATCGAGTAGGGTTTGATTCCTAGAAATAAAGATAGTCTTTTCCAGCATTAGAGTGAGACTTATCCATGCAATTAAGTTGGTAAAGGTATGGGAAAAATAAATCTGGGTCAAAAACATCACCCTCTCTATCCTCTAGATGCTCTTTAGTGGCATGTTTCTTCTGTGCGATTTGGGGTTAACTAGGGCTTGCATTAGTTGCCATTTTATCACTTTTATAGGTAAAATTGACTGGATAGATAGAAACTAGAAGTTTTGGGAGTCTTAATTACCTTTCTCAACAATTGAATTGAGTTTGTAAATGCAAATTTCAATGGTTATGACCTAAAATTGGACGCCAGGCTCGATATGCAACAATTAACTTAAATAAACTAGTTAATACCTTTTTACTCTTTTTATGATATTTGGAGCCACAACTCACCTTCCAATTGGATATATATTTCAAAATTTGAGGACATGCCAAATTTTGAGTGACATCACTAATGACGTCAGCAAGGTCCCATGGACACATGGAAGGATGTTATTGGTCAATGTGGATGACTATGTGGCACATGTGTCCGACCGAGGTGAAATTTGGTTGAGCCACATGTCTTTCGGCTAGAGTGGCTCATCATCATTTCCATTACATAGGGGTGGGCCTCTATCCAAGTATCATTTTCCCATTAGACTATGTAAATTCCACCATGTCAAGGCCAAATTTCTTTTCAGATACTCTGAGTATACCTCATGTGCCTCATCAGTTCCATTAGGAACCATGTCACTTCCAACTATACAGATGCTTATATGAGGGATAGTGGTTTTTCCAAAGACCATAAGTAGTCTTGCATGCTCGTCTAGGGGGTTTTCCCAAGCCTTTGAGTGATGAGAATCCAATGACATAATACCACATGGCGAGGGTGAAATATTTCATCACATCATGGAGAAATATTAATAAGTGTGCAATTCCACAATGTGAAATGCATCATGGATCGTTGATCTTCATGATCAAATGCACCTCGATCACAATCATCAATCAATCGATCCTTCGTAGTGCAACTTTTATATAAGAATTTAGCCCATGGAATTAGCACACAAACACATATTTAACCTCTCGATGGTGAAAATAACACTTTATTCCTCTGATAATCCCTCTTTGAGTTCATGATAAGCCATTTTTAATGAAATTTAAGTGCATGTGGCCTTATAAAACCATTTCTCCTCAAATATTTAACCACTAGAGTTATTTCTTCTGCATAAATTGCTTTAGGCACAACCCCCTTCCTTAACAACCTTATAAATTAGGCCATTAACTATCCACTTTGTTCACTGCAATTGAAAAATATGATATTGTACTAACAGGACAATTGTTTTTTTTTTAATTGGGTATTTTTTTGAGATGAATTCATTTCTTAGGACGAATTTTCCAAATTTTTCACATAAACTTTAAAAAATTGATCTCAATGTTGTCATCTTCTTTTTTTCCTTAAAAAAAATAGAAGAAGGAAAAATAATCCCACTTTGTGCTAAAAACATTATCCTACGTCATGCCAAAGAAAGAGCTCTGCAACCACTTGTAGTGCACTTAACCCCAAAAATTCAAATAAATAATATAAATTTTAGTGAAAAATCGAATAAAACAAGAGAAAAGAGATAAACCCTAAGAAACATCTCTTTGGTAATCATAATAGAGATCTTTGTTCACTTTCCTCTTCAAGGGGGAAACCTCCAAGAGAATACTCCAAATACAATAACAATTCTTGAAAAAACATTACATAACCTTCTACTCAATTTATAGCTATCCATAGATAATATTAACTACCCATGGTCCCCTTATAATGAAGGTTGACCAAATAATTTGGGAATTATTAATAAAAAGGACCATTTTTACAATGAGTGACTAGTAACTAACTATTTAATAGGCCTTATTCAAGGAAGGTGACCACATACATTAATAAAGTATATAAGTGAAGGGGTTAGGGTAGGACCCTAACAAAATATCAAGGAGAATCTTGGTTTCTAGAAGAATCTTTTGTTGATAATTTTTTCCTCATAGTCCACTGTCCCTTTCCTTATCTTAATCCATTTAGAATTTGATTTAGTTGAAGTGTCTTAATGACCTTAAAATTCCTTTGGGTAAATATAATCAATGAGAAAATTTTAAAAAATATATAGAGAAGATATGAAAAAATTCCAAGTTTCTTATGTGGAATATCCTTTCAATGCATTGGTTTTGTATCCTATATGTAATTTTCCATGTGCATACTAAAGTGATTTAGCCCCATTTTCCTTTTCTTGTCCCACTTCCTTATCCCACACCCTTTGTTCCACACCAAACTTACCATTCATATGCATAGAGTTATGATCAATAAACCCTACCTAGCATATCCATACCTCCACACTCCAACATCTCCATGCTTCGACCTTTATTTTCTATATGGTCATGGAAACTCATTGTAATACTCTACTTGTTTGTTTCCCACACTCTACATCTTCCATTACTTTTATCATGTGGCTGTGGAGGCACTTTCTATTATTCATTCTACTATCCTACCTCCCATATCCACACATTACCTATGCATTTAATTTGAATTACATGTAAATTTCATTACAAAAACATGTGTCATATTCATTAAACCTTCTACAATTGCATCTAAGTGAAAACAAGTTATTTTGTAGAAAAGTTTCTCATGTACTATAAGATTTGATGATGCATTTCTTTGCACAATTATTTGAAAATAATTGTATGTTTAGCTATGCATGGTTCAAGGTTTCATTTGGAAAATTCAAAAAAAACGTGATAATAATCATGGCACCCAAAACAAGAATGAAGTCCTTTTTGAAAGATACTCTCAATTCATTGGCTTAGAGAAGCACAAATCTCCACTAGACCTCAACTTACAAGTGCCATTCTAAAATTATCAAAGAAGATCAAGATGAAAATAACTTATGGAAATTAGGAATGGAGAGGGTTGGTTGCATGGTAGAGGTATTCGATTTCATAGAAGTGGTGCATTATGTGCTAAGAGTTTCAACTCCAAGAAAAGGATAGTGAACTTGAAGGAGAGGGGAAGACACATGTGTCTTATCCAAATTGGATCCTTACCTAAATTATTTTGTAAAATTGTAATAAACTTGTAATTGTTATTTTTATTATATTTTTTAGTTTTTGGAAAATTTGGAAGTCGAAGTGAACCATTGTGATGGTTGGTATTCCAAAGGAATCCATTAAAAAATGAAGGCTGCAATGGGGAGATGAATGGGAGGTGAGAAGAGAATTGGGGAAAAAGATTGGAGTAGAAACAAGAGATTGAAAGTCAGTCTGCTCGAATTTGATGGACGAAAGAGTTGAGAAGCCTGTCCACACTAAGAGAAGGCGTCCAAAATCCATGGTTATATAAAATTTCGGTATGTTTGTGAGTAACAATGCATGTTATTTTTTATCATGCATATCTCATCCCCCCTTTGTAATGAATTCTTCGAGTAAAATAAACCTCCATTCGTTGCAGTTTTCATTGTTCTAGTTTTCCATGTGTAATCACTTCAATTTTGTGGCTCTGTAGTTATAATTTGAATCTGCTTGATGAATCTTCCACCCATTACCATTTTAATTATTGTTTAATTTTTATTCCATGTTCATTGTTTATTTCCTACATGAATTTATAACTCCTTGGGAGAATTTACTTCTACCTAGGAGAATTTATATCTCTCTAGGAGTTTTTCCTTTACCCACAAGACATCCATAGAATTACTTTGCTTGTTGGGTGTTTTTCCTTTTCCAACAAGTTGTCTACAAAATTTTATTAATTACTGGGCATTTGACCCTTTCCCATAGGCCATTCTTGTTTCTCTCACTCGCCCACATTTGTTATGGATAATTTTTTCTTTACCTTTGTCTTACACATATCCCAATCAACCTTTTTTATTATCATTGGAATGGGAAATACATGGATAACCATCTAAATCCATGATTACTGTTCATTTTGAATGTCCTTAGGCTCGTGGCCATTGGCATTAGTTGTAGCCACACATCCTTCCAAGACTATGCAATTCTACAAGCAAGAAACAAACCAAAGAATCAAGATCAAAATTTTGTTTTCCATGCAGGATCCATGTTGATGATATGGGTGGGCCATAGGCCTATTTTTTATGGATTATATGGTATCAAAGCAGGTTCGTTAGAGACCTTGAAGCAGATTCCATGGGAAAAACATTAAACAGGAAGGAGTTTGAAGAGTTTAGAGACTTCAACAGGTAGATCCAAGAATAAATTCCATATTATAGGTCGAGAGAAGATGATATAGAGAAAGATATTTCCAAGCACTGGGACTCCTTCACCTCCATGAGGGAAGAATTAGAGAGGAGAAAATTTCATCTCTTGTAGTTGGGAGATAAATTCATTGATATGGATAATTGGAAAGAGGAGAGTTTCACTAAGGTCACTCCTCATCTATACTAGGACTTGGCAACGAAGGAAGAGGTCTTGAAGAAGCTATAAGTAGCTATCCAAGAGACCAATAAATCCCTTCCATTTCCACTACTGAAGCTAGTACCATGATGGAGGCAAGCATGGTAAACTCACCTTCTAATACCCTTTTTGAAGAAAATTTTGGTGACTTTGAGAAGCACACCAGAGGCATTGGTTCCAAGCTCATGAAAAAAATGGGATATGATGGTCAAGGGCTAGGCAAGGAAGGCCAATGGTTTTTTTTTTCCTGTTGTATCTCAATAGAGGCCCAATCATGAAGACCTAGGATTCAGTGGAAATCAAGCCAGAACAAGTGCAACTCAAACCACTTTCATCGAGGCAAGAGGAATAAAAAATGAGCCATGTGTAGCAAGACACTCAAATTTTGTTATATAATCTTGGAAGAGGGAAACAAAGAGATGATTCTGCCATCTAGATTTTCTCCAACTTTTGGGGGACCAATAAACCAATATGGAAAGAATTATCATAGATAAAAAAGGTATGGCTTAGTTTTTTTCTATTGTAAGAAAAGGGTTCATAATGATAGAGATTTTTGTCACTCTAGAAGTCCAAACAACCCATACAATAATTATTTCTAGTACTATAGAATGATTGGACATTGGGAAGCCAAATGTTGGGGGATTCACCCAAAACTCCCTCCAAAGAATTGGAAAACCAAGAAGAAAGATTGTAGATTCAAGGTAAAGGGGAAAGAAGAGTTGTTTGGAACTTTCAACCCAAGGATACGTTGTTTTCCAATGACCTATTGAAACAATGAATGTTATCTCTAGCCATGAGATGGACAACAAGGTTATGCCAAAGGAATCCCATAATCATCTCTTATATTCCATCCTACAATAGAGGAATCCTTTCTTTGATATTTTCCAGAGTTTTTTGGATGATAGGAGAAGAATAATATTGAAGGATTTGAAGCTTTTTGGGACCAAAATCCACAAATGGGGAGGTGTGATCCGAATTGGATCCTTGCCTAAATTCTTTTGTAAAATTGTAATTGTAATTTTTAGTATATTTTGTCTTTTTTTGGAAAATTTGGAAGTGGAAGTGAACCATTGTGATGGTTGTTATTCCAAAGGAATCCATTAAAAAAATGAAGGCTGAAGTGAGTATATCAATGGGAGGAGAGAAGAGAATTGGGGGAAAATATTGAAGGAGTAGAAAAAAGAGCTCGAAAGTCAGCCTGCTTGAAGTCAATGGACAAAGGAGTTTAGAACCCTATCCACACTTAGAGAAGGTGTCTATAAGACATGGTTATCTGAAATTTGGTTCTTATTATGACTAACAATGCATGATAGTTTTTATCATGCATAGCTCACCCCCCCTTTGTAATGAATTCTTCTAGTAAAATAAACCTTCATTTGTTGCAGTTTTCATTGTTCTAGTTTTCTGTGTGTAATCAGTTCTATTTTTTGAGACTATAGTTCCTATTTGAGTCCAATTGCTGAAGATTCCACCCATTACCATTGTAATTGTTTTTTAATGTTTATTCCTTATTCACCATTTGTTTTTTCGGTGAATTTACAACTCCCTGGGAGAACTTACTTCTACCTAGGGGAATTTATATCTCTCTGAGCATTTTTCCTTTTCCCACAAGCCATCCATAACATTTCTTTGTTTGTTGGGTGTTTTTCCTTTTCCCATAATATGTATACAACATTTTATCAATTTTTGGGCATTTGACCCTTTCCCACAGGTTGTTTTTGTTTCTCTCAATAGCCCACATTTGGAATAAATATTTTTTTTCTTTACCTATGTCTTATACATAGCCCAATCAACTTTTTGTTTTTCTCTAGAATGGGAATACATGGAGCATCATATAAATTCATGAGCAATGTTATTTTTTATATGTCTTCAAGCTCATGGGAATTAGTATTAGATGTAACCACATATTGTCCCAACAATGTGCAATTCTATAGGAAAAAAACAAACCAAATAATCAAGATCAATTTTTTCTTTTCCGTAGAGGATCCATGTCAATGAGATGGGTCGGCCATAGGCCTACTATTTACGGATTAGTGTCCTTGTCCCCCTTTCCTTTAAAATGAAGCTCCATATTTTGGATCAAACCAATATATTCTTGGTCTTTGCTTTCTTCGATACACATGGAGTTGGCTATGGTATTCTAAAAGAATGGCTTTTGCAATCCATGCCAAAAATTTATAGGGCATACTATATTAATATTAGTGAACTCATCAAACTTTATCAAGAGTTGACTTGATTCTTTGCTTACCTAGTTATCCAAGAGACCACAATGTAGTCACATAGGTATAATTTTTTGTATTTCATGTATTATACTTTGTAAAATAATAATGTATTTGACTGGGAATAAATAATTTCAAATGATATTGCTTACCAATTGGTAAATTTTAAGAATACCAAGAGATATTTTATGGCTTCTTACATAGTATTTTCCTTGGTTTTTGTAATGATTTTGAAATATTGGCGTTGAGGGAGTACATACATTATGAGATATACCAAGTGCAATATTGGTACCCATTCCTTCGGAGGCACATAGCCCATTTGTCCATTATGGCCTATGGTTTGAGTTATTTTGATTTGAAGGAAGTATATGCAATCATTTTCAATCATTAAAGCACAAGAAGAGACAATTGGTGATAATTAATACATTAATATCAAGGATAAGGTAAACAAATACATACCCATTCCTAACCCTAGATTGGTTGGCAAGGTAAATAATCCTTCCTTTCCTGATGATTTTTAAACTCTAGTTAGCTGCAATACATCATCAAAAAGGATAATAATCCATGAAAAGGAAAGCATGAGGCTTTTGGTGTGACAAACCCTAAAGGAAGGAAAAGAGTTAGGTCTAGAGTCAGTGGAAGAGGAGGATTTGTTGCTCATTCTTCTAGAAATACCTTGGTTCTTGGTACGAATGATACATGTGTTTCATCTAGAGGAGGGCATAAGAAGAATATTCATGGAGATAATGGTGATGGTGAATATGGGGAGGACCTTGATAGATCTAAGAAGGAGATAGAGAATTCCACTTCAAAAATCCCCAAAATAAAGAGTTCTTGAAATGATGTTAAAGGGGAGAAACCTCAAGGGCATGTTGAGATTATAAATGAAATCGAGGTTAATGATGATATTGATAAGTTTCCTACCTAGATATTTATGCAACTAGAAAATAATAAACAAATAGCAAGGGAAGTGATGCAACATGTGCATTATATATTTGAGGATAACTCTTATTGGCTCGTTGTCACACATGCTTTCTAAAAATCAGGGTTTGATGACCCAGGGTTAATCCAGAGTCTACCAAAAAATATCCAAGGCATCGACATATCAATCTTCAGTCAAGGACCAAAGAAGGTCTCACCCAAGATGCCATGAAAATCATAGAGACCATATGGTCTTGTGTCAGATGTAAAGGGATAATGCACACAAGGAAACCATTATGGATTCATTTATTCATTCCATTTTATTAAAACAATATTAATAAAAAACCATCAACACATGGATTCATCTAACTTAGAAACCACATACCAAATGATAGAGAGAATGATGGATTTGTATTATATTCATTAAGTTTCAATATCCATACATGAGAAGACTCATATTACACAGAGAAATGTGCTCCATGCCCTAATTCATTCTACAACCATTGCATTACACTACACCATGTGCTCTCTGATCATGCTCTACATTATTGAATTGACTCCATTACAGACTCTAATCAAGAATCCTTTCAGACTCATACAAAACTGATAGTAAAACCCAGACAAAAATCATACAAAAGTTGGACTGGACTATCACAAAAACTAAAACATACTTCTCTCTCTTTTTCTCCTAAACTAGACT
This sequence comes from Picea mariana, assembly GCA_032191745.1. Classification (NCBI taxonomy): domain Eukaryota; kingdom Viridiplantae; phylum Streptophyta; class Pinopsida; order Pinales; family Pinaceae; genus Picea; species Picea mariana. The sequence goes on from JASDQU010501848.1 coordinate 14,095, forward strand.
GTTCTCTTTTCATTTCTTCTCTCTCTAGTGATTTCCAGTTTTGCATGCTTCTTATGTCCACATATGATGGCCATCTTGGGTGCTTCTTCCATGCCAATATTATGTTTCGTTGTCTGAATCAGTTGTCCATAGTCTGGGGCATCCATATCTGAATCCTTCCCTTCCACCATGCACTCACCCTCAGTTTCATTGATATGTATGCCCCTAGGTTGATCCTCATCGCCATCGTCACTTTCAATTTTCCAATAGTGCACTGCCTCATTCAGTTTTTCCATTGTCTCGTGATAGGCGCATACAAAATTTGGTGTGGTATCCTTTGGCTGACAATGGAAGATGAAATATTTGATTTGAAAGAGGGCCTCTTTCTGCGTTGGGGCTTCTACCATAAAATTGAATTTCATGCATAATGCACACATAAAGGGATAATTAAAACAAGGAAACCATTCAGGATTCATTCATTCATTCCATTTTATTAAAACAATATTAATAAAAAACCATCAACACATGGATTCATCTAACTTAGAAACCACATACCAAATGACAGACATAATGATGTCTTTGTATTATATTCATTAAGTTTCAATATCCATACATGAGTAGACTCATATTACACACATAAACGTGCTTCATGCTCTAATTCATTCTACAACCATTGCATTACACGACACCATGTGCTCTTTGATCATGCTCTACACTATTGAATTGAGTCCATTACAGACTCTAATCAAGAATACTTTCAAACTCATACAAAAATGATAGTAAAACTAAAAAAAAACTCATATAAAAGTTGGATTGGACTATCACAAAAACTAAAACATACTTCTCTTTCTTTTTCTCCAAAACTAGAGTGTTCTCTTTTCCTTCTAATTGTTTTCTCTGGCGCTCTATCACTTTCTTCTCTTCTCCACTCTCTCTAGTGATTTCCAATTCCACACGCTTCTCCTATCCACATATGATGGCCATCTTGGGTGCTTCTTCAATTCCAATATTATGTTTTGTTGTCTGAATCAGTTGTCCATAATCTGGGGCATCCATATCTGAATCCTTCCCTTCCACCATGCACTCACCCTCAGTTTCATTGATATGTATGCCCCTAGGGTGATCCTCATCACCATCGACACTTTCACTTTTCCAATAGTGTACTGCCTCATTCAGTGTTTCCATTGTCTTGTGATAGGCACATACAAAATTTTGTGTGGTATACTTTGGTTGACAATGGAAGATGAAATATTTTATTTGCAAGAGGGCCTCTTTCTACGTTGGGGCTTCTTCCATAAAATTGAATGTCATGCATAAACACGTACTTACTCGTCCCGAGTCTCTTATTTTCCCCATGGTTTCTTCTTGAATGCACCATATTCTAGGGACCATGTCCATTGTATGGAAAAAATGATGGACCCATTAATTATGTGGAATTTGCTTGGTCATCCAATGTCTTTCACAATAAAAATATTCTCTTGGGGATTTTTAGTTCCCTTATATTTATTTTCCAATTAAACAACAAATATGGGTTGGAATATGACCTGTATAAACTAGAACACATGCACCTAGTCCTGTAAGTTCCCGTGGTGTGTCTCCCACCAACGTGCAAGTGTTCCCCAGACTATTGTGCCCATCACTTGTATCCTTGGGTATTCTGGGACCACATTCTCCATTTTTGCTAGGAATGTATCAACTGGACCAATACCATCAAATCTCAGTGCATTGCATAACTCGGATCCAATCCAACATACCTCTTTTGTGATCCATGCACACCTCCTAGTAGATACTTCATATATCTTATTATGCCATCTCTTCATAACATCTTTAGTATCAATGTCATTTTATTGCACACTTCTTCAAATCAAGTCTCCATCCGTTGTGGGATTGATGTTATCCTCTCTTTTCCCCATGATATAATATATGTTCTCAATAATGTAGCTCTATGAATACTCATTCATAAACTCATTGTATTTTCCTCCTTCATTTGGATCTAATGGCACAATCATGTGTAAGGCATCTATCTCAAATGACATTTTCCTTTCCTTTAGATTCAACACTGCATTATTGTCAAAGGCCCAGCCAATACCAAGTAGTGCAGGGTAGGTATATGAGTCATCCATGATCTCAATGACCTGAGAATCTACCTTAGTGTTCACTCCTTCAATGTTCATCTTGACCTGTTCCAGCTGACCTATAGGATATATTATGTACTGATTAGCTATCCTGAGTTGAACGGGGGACCACACCAAGTTAGGCCTACCCCCAAACTCCCAAGATTTCTTTGGTATGATGTTTGCATTAGATCCCAGATCCAACATGACACCATCCATCTTATAGCTTTTGAGTTCAGCTGTCATCTTGAACTTTCTCTCTCTATGCGGTTCTATTTTCTTACCAAGCACACATCCCTTTCTGGTAATGGGGTGGATATAGCTACAATTTATTTTTCTTCCCCCATACATTTTGTCAACATATGTGTCAATTTATTTGCAACATCAATATCACTTAACTTTTTCAAACAACAATGCAAGAAGTTACTTGATATTTTTCTTTATCTTCTTGATTAGTGTTTCACAATATTTCTTCTCATGCCATGCATCATAGCTCTTCACATATGTTCTCTTGCATTTATTTTATTCATCCCATCACACCTATTCCTATTTGTAGGATTATTCTAACGAGCTTTATGTCATGCATTGTAGCTATTTGTGCACATGAGCTTCCTCCAATCATTTATTTGTTGTGCACTACAATATTTCATGGTCTTGAACCTCCTCTAAATATATTTGTGTTGTGATTTATAATTCCTCACACACTCAGGCTTCCTCTATTGACCTTTACATCGTGCACTATATTTCTTCATGTGCTCTCTACTCCTCTAGATCCCTCTATGCAACATCTAGAAACTGCTTCTACTACACAACATGAAACTTAGGAGGGGATTACACTAGTTTTCTGATCTTCCCTTTTGCTTTGTGACCCAATAATTCTCAAAAATCTAAGTCCATTCCCATTTTAATTCCTCCTTAGGTTACCACCCACACATGAGATTCTTCATCTTTCTTTGGATTCCCACGTAGCTCTGTAGTTACCATGTTGCAATGTGCCTTCTTCGCTTCCCACTTATTCAACAAGTGAGGGAAATCTTTAGTAGCATGATTAGTACTGTAGAAGTACCCACAGTGAGCATGCTGTTTTGTACAAAATATCAAAACATGGCCCACCTCACCACAATTAAAGCAAACGGGTGGTCTTCCTCTACCTCTGTTATATGCTCATCCTCTTCCTTGTCAATATCTACCCCACAGACCTCCTTGGTATACACCTCTATCTACACCTCTTTGGTTGCCACCTTTTTGTTCTTCCTAGATCTAGAAGGCATCATGAGTGTGGTCATGCATCAACTTAAGTGAATGATAATTATTCACAATGTGCCACTTGGATTTACAGAACTTGAAAAATAGATTATGTGTAGTCTTCTAGTACATTTGAAGTGTTGGGCATCAAGGAGGGATATGTCCCCACTGTCTGAAAATATCACACCACTCAGAAATAGTTTCCCAATGTAGGAAATTCATCCCTGCAGTGACCTTCTAACTGACACAAAGTACACCATACATGCTCATGCACCAATTTTTTCTTCGCCATATCCTGCAACTTCATTGTAAGATTTGCAAGATAGAACTACACATATTCCCATCTTGCTAATGTCTTACCACCACCCGGTGTAGCTTTCAAGAACATCATAATCTCCAAAGCCTCTTCCTAAGTAGTCACCTTCTACTGGGTGAGAAAAACTCAGATATGGGGGATTAGTCCTTAAATTAACCACTCCCTATGGTGAACTTCTTGGATCTAGAATGTTAGTCGATCCAATAATATCTTGAACCGTTGGTCATAATACCATATGTTCTTTCCATTTTGTTGCTTGATCTCTTTGATATTAGTGATGTGCTATGATTTTGAACTATGATTCTAAAACTCCCTATGAATATCTCTCTTAATTTATGTTAGGGACCTTGTATGTCCCGTTGGCGCAGTCACCTTGTACTTCATGTACCACATCAAGTCTCTATCCCTAAAATTAGTCTCTAGCTACAAAAACTTCCCTGCTTCATCTATGATCCTCTTCATAGACTAGATAGCCTCACATGTGAACCAATGTTGCTCCACATAATCCTTACCCATCCCATGGAAAACATGTAGCCTTAGTGTTGTATCTTGATTTACCATTCAAAATCTAGTGTCGTGTCCTCTCGACTGACTGATAGTTGTTGGTGATATTGGTAGTAATACTATTCCCTACAAATTATTATCGACTTCATCTTTTTCTTCATTGATATCCTCTCTTCTTCTTTATGCTACTCTTTCCTCTTCTACTCCTATATTTGTGATGTCTGATGTTATTTTTTCTTGGAAACAAATGCACAAGGGGGGTGGTTCAAAGAGGGGGTTCCTCCATATCATCTCATCATATTTGGTGAGGGATCCCATAGAGCTTCCTACTCATAGTCGTGACAGACCATTCACTATATATAAATCCACCTCCCCTTCTTGGAGGGATTCTTTGCCATCTTCTCCTATATCAGCATCTCTATTATGTGCCTCATCTTCCTTTGACACTGCTACATATCTCAATAACCAAGGGGATCATACTTTGTCTTATTTGACCCTACTACCACTACTATTGGTATATTCACTTGATACCCTACTCCTAACGCTATTGATGACCTATCTCCTTTTGTGCTCATGTCTGGAACAATACCCTCTCCCGCACATCCCCCTGGTTTTGTCTCCTTCCTCTTCATTCTAGATATGACCCATTGTCATTCAATCCTTTCTATCTTGTTTCTTCTCCTTTATTATTATTTCCTCCTTAGCTAAACCCTTATTTCCTATATTTTGACTCTTTCTCTCCTCTACTCTTTTGGGTCCATTCTCCCCTCACCTCATCTCAGCAAATCCTAGATCATTTCGACCAGATCCATTTTTTCTCTCTATCCCCCCCTTTATTTTCATCCCCCCCCAGCACAAGGGGGTTTACTTAACCATCCTATCAGGCTCCATGCACATCAATCCATTTTATACAAACAACATCTTGATCCATAGAGGAATTTATTCTAACAGTCTCTTTCGAGGACCTTCAAACTTTCTTTCAACCTTGTTGAAAGAATCATTGTATTTTATGGTGAACTCAATAGTGTATCTCTCTTTTATTGAGGCAAACTAGAAGTAGATTTCTCAATTCCACTTATTATCCACATATTTCATTCTAGCGACTATAGTTTGGTATCATACTAGTGGTTCTTGGACTGTCAAAGTAGTGTTAATGGTTGTTTTCCTCTTCAACCATTTATACAACAAACATGGAAACTCGACAAAGAAAATCTAATGAAAAATGATGTAGATATACATTTCCTTTCAAAATTCCATGTTGGTTATAAGAGCCTTGGTCTCTCATCATGAAAAAACATTTTCCTTCATAGATAACCAGTCTTGTATCTCCTCTTGAGATGGATTCAATCTCATTCTTTCCCTTCATAATGCAATACAAAACCTTCAAGTTCCAGCAACAAAATCATGTGTTGGCTCGCTATCATGTCCTTTCTAACACTAGGGCGTTGATGACCCAAGGTTCATCCAAATTCGACCAAAAAAACCAAAAGGCATTGGCATATCAATATTTAGTCGAGGACCAAAGAAGGTCTCACCCGAGACACCATGAGAATCACAAAGACCATCTGGTCTTGTGTCAGATGTGAAGGGATAACACATACAAGGAAATCATTTGGTCTTTAATTCATTCATTTTAGTTTATTAACACAATATTAATCAAAATCATCAAAACATGCATTCATCTAACTCAGAAACCACATATCAAATGACAGAGAGGATGATGGATTTGCATTATATTCATTAATATTCAATATGAATACATGATCATACTCACATTACACACAAAAATGTGCTCTAATTCATTCTACAAACATTGCATTACACTATGCCATGTGATCTCTAATCATGCTCTACACTACTAAAATGGATCCATTATATACTATAATCATGACTCCTTTTAGACTCATACAAAAATGCTAGAAAAATTCATATAGAACTCATACAAAACTTGGACTGGACCGTTACAAAAACTCAGACATAATTCTCTCTCTTTTTATCCTAAGATGGACTAATCTCTTTTCCTTCTTCTGTTTTTTTTCTCTAGAACTCTTTCACTTTCTTCTTTGCTCCACTCTCTCTAGTGATTGCCAGTTTTGCATGCTTCTTATGTCTGCATGCATCCCTTGTAACCTCCTTGGAGCGTGTCAATCCTAACGAACTTTCCATCTCATCGATCATTTGTCCCATGATCTCTCGTGTTGTCTTTGTTCCTTATTTGGGAATATCCCTAAAGATCTTCTTATGATTCGACCTACATGAAATATCTTCCCGATCTTCTATGCATAGTAAAAATTGTTTTTTGTGCACACACCTTCTTCCTTCCTTCATTTAATTGTTTATATGTGCACACAAAACTGATGAGTTCATGCAAAGTTGATATGTGCATGAAAAACTGATGAGTGCATGCAAAGTTGATATGTGTGTGTGCAAAACTAACCCAAAACCTTGGGTGCCAATAACTCTATCACCTTGTGCCATGCAAACTATGATAATCATACTGAGAAAATCCAAATGTATAAAGTGAATATTAAGGGTAAAATACTTATAGAAGACTACAATGTTGTTTTTTATGCTGAAGATATACAACTTGATGGATCCATGAAGATGCATGAGACTACCTGAAAGTTATTAAAGCATTATGAGGGTCAGCAACAAGAGGAAAATTCCAATTTGAAAAGGAGGATCGTTAAATTAATGGAAGTTCCATAGCTATATTGGAAACTACATTAAACCTTGAACTATTATTCACTTGACCTCTTTCTATTAAAGTGATTGAGAATAGTCTAGAGGAAACACCTAAAAGGTCTATCAAGGTTAAAGAAGAACAAGAGTTATTATATGGGTTTTGGAAAACTATGGCAAGAAATATTGGGGACAAGATGGTATTTCTTTTCTAATTGTGGGAAATTGATAAGTAATATTGTATGCTCGTTGTAAGGATTATTTATTTGAAAGAATCCTTCAAAATTGAGCTCCAAAGGGAGGAACATTGAATTTGATGAAAGTTTATTTAATAGATTCAATAGAAATCTTAGTAGAACGAATGATCATAAGATATAGAAGGAGAATATCCCATAAAATATCAAATTTAAACAGATAATAAAAGGCTTGAATAATATGATTGATGTTATATAGAAAATAATTGCAACGAGTGATGTGTTGGAAGAGAGGAGGAGCCTCATGTTTTTTTAAAGGAATTTCTCTATGAAATTTTTAGAAGGCCCTCTCCTAATGAAATATTATAATAACCTCATGAGATATGAATTTCAGGAGAATATGAACATTGTTGAAATTACTAAGACAACTGAGAGGGGGGGTGAATCAGTTGTTACTGTGCTTAAACAATTTTAACAATCAAACCATTTTTAATCTTTCTCCAAGTGACCATCAATATTATACTACATATGGACAACATAAATAATAGCATCACTCACACATAAGATATACACATAGAAAAATTTTTCATGAGGAAACCCATAAAGGGAGAAAACCTCTTCTTCGAAATGATAGGCAGTCTTTTAAGTTCTGTACATCATCTATAATTGAGCACCAACTCAATGTGAGGCTACTACCTCTATTTTACAAGATGCTACTTGCTAAGAGCACCAACTCTCTTATTTCTCTAGCACCCACTAGAAGGAAGCACCGACTCCCTGGTTTCTCTATCACCCACTAGAAGGAAGTAACAACTCCCTAAGAGTTCTAGCACCAACTGGATGGAAGCACCAGCTTCCAGTCACACAAGCACCAACTTGTATAACATAGAACAACAATTCAACCTTGCACCACCCTGCCACCCTGGTTTCTCTGGCTGCAACCAGATGGAAGCTACAACTCCCTGTGTTCAAGCACCGACTTGAACCTCTAAGGACAACAGTCTTCCCTAGCACCCCCCTAGCACCCTTATTACAAATAAATGATTCAATAGCCAACAACTCTGATAAATCAATTCTTACCACTTCTTCACTATTCTGCAATTCTTCTCTGCTACACTATTCTTCTGCTTTGTTCATACTTGTCTTGACTTGCTATCTCTTTATATCTGTTCTTTCTCTGTCCTTCTCATGCTTTTTGATATGTGCACATTCTTCTCTCTTCCCCTTTTCTCTTCTGTTCAACTTATGTTCCTTACCTTTGAGCTTTCTTCACACTGTGCATACTGTAGTTTTACCTTTCTACATTTCAACTCATTTTTTAGTCAGAACAAACAACTTTGCATAGTCATCTCATGTCTTCTTTTATTCACACACACTCAGCAACTGAATCGCCAACCGATCAAGAATCATGAATTAGTTTTGCTAATTTAATCGTAACTGATCAATTAACTGTGGGGTGAAACAATAGCCCTCCAATCATATTCGAATTCACCTGTATAGTTGGATTACAAGGAACAAAAAGTCTTTCGCATTTCGTATTTCGGTAATTCGTGATTTCGCATGTCGCAAATTCCTATTGCGAAGCATCTCAACTCTCCAAGTTTTGAACCCCGAAATGGATCCAGATCAACGATCCACAAAACTTCATAATCTGATCCCTTCTTTTCCCAAGTGAACGGTTGACGGGATTTCGGCGTTTTTCCCTTCGAGTCTTCGAGACTCACAATAGTCCCTTTCGGCATTTTGTGATTTCGCATGTTGTGAATTCCTGAAACTCCATGTTGCTATCCCCGAAACTCCATGTTGCAATTTCGCATTTTGTCATTTCACGATTTCGACAATTCTTGTGATGAGATATCTTGACGCTCCATGTCACAATCCCCAAAACTCTGAAGAAATATCTTAGCTGGACTAGCTTCAATCATTTCAGCACTTCTCATTTCACCATTTCACGATTTTGCATTTTGGCATTTCGCGATTTTGCATGTCGCGAGTTCGAAAGGTTAGGGAACCCTGTTCCTTTGACTTTCCAGTCAGCGAAATGATGATCTTATGCCACGTGTCCTACGGCCCCAATGGTCCAGATCTTATCGTGATTTCGAAACTTCACAGGTCTTCGTCATGTCTGATCAATGGTCCAGATCAATCCTCAATCTGACGGCTAGGATTATTTCATGAATTCACTGATTCGGGATGTCGGCATTTCACATTTCGTGACTTCGGGACTCCTGTGGGGAAGTGTTTCTACACTTCCAACTCCTGGTATCCGAAACTCTGATTTTTCGGTCTGCAAAACTTCAAAATGGAGTGTGACTATTTCGGGATTTCGGTGTTTTGCATTTCGCGACTTTGGGACTCTTGTGGTGAAGTGGTTCTACACTTCCAATTCCTGATATACGAAACTCCAATTTTCCGTTCTGTGAAACTCTGAAATGGAGTGTGCCTGTTTCGAGATTTTGGCGTTTTACATTTCGTGACTTCGGGACTCCTGTGGTGAAGTCTTTCTACACTTCCAAATCCTGGTATCTGAAACTCCATTTTTTCTTTCTGCGAAACTCTGAAATGGAGTGTGCCTGTTTCAGGATTTAGGCATTTCGCATTTCAAGATTTTTTGCCATGCGATCATCATTGCGTTGTTGGTCTTGCCACTTTCTCTTGTTCATCATCGTCGAGCTAAGCTTGCCATCAATGACAAACAAATACTCTACCTCTTGTCTGCCTGTAATAAATATGCCAACAATCTCCCCCTTTGGCATTGATGGCAACCTTGAAGAACATCCAACTATACCATTGTATCATCCTTGAAATTACTGAAGAACATCCAACTATACCACTGTAGCATCCTTGAAATTACTACACTTTCTCCCCCTTTGACATCAATGTCAAAGAAGAAACACGCTCCCCCTGAGCTGTTGCAGAACATACTCCCCCTATAAACTATGAGTAATTTAGAAATACAACATATATTCAATAAGGGCTCCCCCTGACCAAGTGAGCAGATTAGACGAAAGAAGTTATAATCCCCAACTTTTGACGAAGATATCCAAAAAGGTTCGATGCTAATGGTTTAGTAAAGATATCAGCTATCTGTTCTGTGGAATAGATATAATTCAGCTGAACAACTTTGTTTGTAACTTTCTCTCTGAGAAAATGGAATTTTATTGGGATATGCTTAGTCTTGGAATGAAGAACATGATTCTTGGAGACACTAATGGCACTGGTGTTATCACAGTGAAGTGGAATGGGATCAGTGTAAGTTACCTTCAAATCTGCAAGAGTTTGTATCATCCATAAAATCTAAGTGCAACAAGTAGCAACAACAATGTACTCTGCTTCTATAGTTGATAAGGAAATAGATCTTTTCTTTTTACTAAGCCATGCTACTAATGAGTCACCCAAGAAGAATGCTCCTCCACTGGTTCTTTTTCTCTCATCAACACAGTTTGCTCAATCTGCATCTGAATAAGCAGTTAACTGAAAATTATGATTTCTGGGATACCACAGACCATAAGTCATTGTTCCCTTCAAGTATTTGAATATCCTTGTGATAGCTACCAAATGAATTTGTTTAGGAGCAGACTGATAATGACCTACCATTCCAACAGCTTGCATTATATCAGGACGGGATGCTATGATGTACAAAAGACTGCCTATCATAGAGTGATATGTCCTTTGATCAACATCCGGTGAAACATCATTTTTATTGATCTTGCAACCAACCACCATAGGTGTGCTAACAGGAGAGGAACCCTCCATCTGAAATTTCTTCAACATCTCTTTCAAATATTTTTCTTGAGAGATAAATATTCCTGAAAAACTCCATTTTACTTGTAAGCCAAGAAAATATGATATTTCTCCTATCATGGACATCTCAAATTCTATTTGCATAGAGTTAGAAAACCACTGGACAAATGATTCATTAGTACGGCCAAAAATAATATCATCTACATAAACCAAAACAACTAATAAATTATCACCTTCAGACTTAATGTAGGGATTATTGTCAACAGTACCTTTCTTGAACCCTTTGTTTTGTAAAAATTTGTCTAGTCTATAATACCAAGCTCGTGGTGCTTGTTTCAGTCCATATAAGTCCTTCTTCATCTTGCAAACATAATTAGGATTATCTGTCAATGAGAATCCTTCAAGTTGCTCCATATATACTTCTTCCTCTAGATATCCATTAAGAAATGCCGACTTAACATCCATCTAATCAACTTTAAAGTTGGTATGACATGAATACAAAAGAAACATTATGATGGCTTCCAATCTTGCCACTGGTGAAAAAGTTTCATCAAAGTCCTGACCTTCAACTTGTGCATACCCTTTACAAACCAATCTGGCTTTATTTCTAACAACTTGTCCTTTGTTCAGAACATGTCAGAAGAACCACAGTGCTTTTGAGAGCTTGTCATCTGCTTTCTTCTTCCAAAACTTGACATTTTCAGCAGTGGGGATCAAATCTGGCTTGTAATTCCTTAAGTGACAGTCTGCAGCTTTATGTCCATAATTATGGCAGTTGTAACATTCTGGTTCACTGAATAACAGATCATAACGATTGTTATGCTCATAACTATTGTTGTGTTTCACCTGTGTCCTTCTCCCAATCGTCACATGATTTACAGTTTGTGATTGTTTGTTGCTTGGCTTTCTCAATCTTTGTAGTGGCAGATAATTATTCCTTGAAAAACTTGATTGCTCATATCTAAATCTTAAAGAACAGTTTATAGCTTTGTGACCAAAATTAGAGCAAAAAAAACAATAACCATAGAAAAAACCTTTGTACCTTGAAAAAGTCTGTCTTCTTTGAGGAGGTCAATTTCTTTCATACCGATAATCTCTCTGATCTACAGATTTGGTTTTGGTACTTTTTCTTTCACTCCT